>JBBHKE010002286.1:129724-166608 GCA_037447655.1 Zygnema cylindricum
CTTTTACATAATTTTGAACAAAACTATTTATTGTTGTTTTATGTTTCCAACTAGGAAAACTTGAAAGAAAGGATCCTCTCCTCCCTTCCCCCCTTTTTCTCCCTAATCTGTAATGCCGAGAAATGGTTTCCATTCGTTTAAAATATGCTACACTTAAAAGCGGAACGGCATAGATCCTCATTTCCGTTCCGTTTTCCGTCACACATTCCTGATTTTCTTCTGTAAAATCCATGCAGGAGAGCTTCCGTTTTTTGGCGGACAATAAAAGATTTATATTTAATATTCTTTTTTATCATTTTATTAGTTTTGTAATGTATGGTGAAGGTGAGGTTATCAACTTCAACCTTTGTATTTTGTTGTTATTTATCAAAACAAGTTTTAATACATTTTCATACATCGTTTTTCAAATCAAAACTACGCCGTGAATCACGTTTAGTGTGAAGAAATTATTAGAGTATTGAAACAAATAGTGTTATGAACTCTATTTTGAGTTCAAGGGCCTTGGCCAACATAAATTAGCGTTATTTATACATTTAACACTAATTTGGATACACATTCCCATATTGTAGTCGATATAGCATGTGTTCATATAGTCGACGTTTGAACATGTAAGAACACGTTCGTGCGATTTTCCACCGTCTTTATTACTAAGAAAGAAATTTGAGTGCGCTTTCTTATATCGACCCATTCACTTTCCCACGTCGACGACGTTATCTGATACCTTTTCTCATCGTTTGTATGAAGTAATGATAATTGCCACTAATTAAACCGTACCTATATCAGTGTGAAGGAAAAAAATAGATTCCTTTTTAGGTTCAAAGGTCGAAATTTAGGGGCGACAAATTAATGTTATTAACACATTGCGATGCACGGTACACCTCTCGAGAAAGAACACGGGTTCAATAGATTTTTAACACATACTTTTTTTTAGACCAAAACTAACGATTCAAAAAGAAAACAAGTGTGTTGATATTTTAATATGTTGTTTTTATATCAAAACCACGTCGTCGAGAATGTAATTTTTTTTTTATACATTTTTAATATGCTTTTTCAGGTTAGCTCTCTGAAAAGATTAAGAAATTTGAAATGCGTTTATTTCTGTTTAATTATACATTTCATTACTTTCTTTTTCAGTTCAAAACTACGGCTCCGAAAAAGAACTGTTTTCAACCATTCTTGAGCGTTTTTCCCCTTGAAAGCTCCTTGAATCACAACCACTTTGAGAGTTGATCCTTAAACTCCATGGAATTTGGTATTTATTTACTTTGATTTATTTATTCTAATCCCATCCCATTTACTGTTCCTGTTTATTGATCCTGTTTACTATTTAGGAGTTTAAACTACGCGCTTTAGCTTTTTTACAGTCCTACATACAAATTATAGATTGTAGAAAGAATCCTGTTGTAAAATTTGGCTGTTGTAATTTCAAAAAAATCAAGAAATCCAGGCATTACAAACTCGAAAATGAAAATAAGAATAGGAAGGGGAGAAATAATCCGGAAGAAAAAGAAATGGGAGAAAATAAAATAAAGTGGAAAAAGAAAGTATTCACTAGAAGTCATTGCCGACAAAATTATGTTGACATGTTGGAGACAACATTTTTTTTTTTTGTGTGAAATTGTGTCTAAGGTACAAGCCGCCGTATTCAAAGGGTTATCTGGGCCCAAAGGCTTGGGTTTGAAAGTTTGGCGGAGGGACAGGAGACCTATGTTTCTTGGAGAATCAAATTTTCTTTTTAGATGCTTGAGTCTACTCGTTAGTAAGAGACAAAAAAAGGATGAACTAAGTTAACTTAGATCACGAATACCAAATCGCTGTGAATTACAGAAGGTTTATTTACCTCGTTCAAGTAGAGAATAAGAGAGAGATTCAAGAGTGAGATGAAGAATAGCAGTCTAAGTTTCTAACAAAGACTAATTCGAAAAGAGAACCTGGAAGTTACAATAAGTCGTGGTGGCGGAGCCGTGTGTTAGGCCGTTAGAGCTGCATTGTTGTCGAGGAAAATCGTCATTGGAGGCCAAAGGGAAGAAGTAAAAGTAAACCGATCAAAGCACGAGATGGGAGGCATTGAAGTCGGCAATCAAAGAATCGGTCGATTCGGTGGCATTGGTGAGGCAATAAGGAGAAAAAAAACTTAGTATGCGCGTATCCAAAGTCAGAAGGCGACAAAGTAAATGGAGCGGTCGGTAATGTATCTGGTATCGTCGGATTTGGAGTGGAGAAAATTGAGCTATACATCGTGTATCGCTATTATCGCTATTAGAGTTAATAATTTTTTTGGTGAGACCGTCAATCGGAAGCTGAGAATCTTAGCTTTCAATCGCAATTGTCACATCCATAATCCGACAAGCATGTACGGAGAAAACATCTTTTAAGTGACAAAAATAACATTAACGATAATAGCGATACACAGTGTGCGTGTTGAGAAGCATTGGAGAGTGATCGGCCATGAGGACGTAGGCATAGGCGTATGGTTGAGGGTAGAAGAATGGATTTGTTGGGACGAAAGATTTGGTGTCGCTTGATGCAGTCTTGGCCGTAAGATAAAATCCACGCCCACCACTTTGTTCATGGCCACCTGTATGGCCGAGACCACCTTCACGGTCTTGTTTTCATTTGAGAGTAAGACAAATGTCAATGACGTAGTCGGTCGCATGGTAGGAGAAACTCTTTGATGGCCAAGTGGGAGGGGGAATAGTGGCCAAAAGGAACTCTTTGATGGCCAAGTGGGAGGGGGAATAGTGGCCAAAAGGAACTCTTTCATGGCCAAGTGGGAGGGGGAATAGTGGCCAAAGTGATACTTGGAACTGCATCTTCGTGGACCAAGTTGGCAGGGAGAGATGGGACTGTGACAAGTGTCGAAGAGTTGCCATGGGTTGTCAATGGACGTCGTAGACCAAGTTGGCACTGAGAGATGGGATTGTGACAAGTGTCGAAGAGCTGCCATGGGTTGTCAATGGACGAACGAATGATAACAGGAGAAACGCATGTCACCTACGTTTGCGGAGATAACATCCTTGTCGATGATGGTAGCATTAATGCTCTTCAAGCGGCCAGCCAATGATTTAATATTATGAATGTAAGCTTGGATAGACTTAGTAAGAAGTTAGTTTTTGGGAAGAGTTGAGTTGCGACGAAGTAGGAGTTTGTTTGACCATGATTGATGTCGCACGCGTTCAAAAAAGAGTCAATGCGTCATCAGCAAAAGTTGCATCGTGAGCAAAAGTACACCGTGAATCACTTATAGTGTTAATGTTTTTTTGGCCGCTTAAAACATTCTTTCAATGTGCACTTTCGTTAGATTGAAAATCTGACGGTTCCGATTGATAGACAAGGTTCTCACCTTCCGATTGGTGGTCTTCAATCATAAATCAGACACGTGTAAATAAAGAAAAGATGTTTTAAGCAGCTAAAAAAACGTTAAACACTATAAGCGATCCACGGTGTATCGTCGTGAATAAGGGTATTGTGCGAAGTTTCAAGGGCGACGATTGGACGAGAATGAGCCTCATTACGAATGAGTTAGTGTGTGTGCTCATGTGTTCAAGTAAGGTTTTTTTTCCGTCGTTTTCACAGAAAATGGGACTCGCGACGATAAAGTCTTACGCCGTACGAAAAATGGGCAAGCACCAAAGTACGTTTTGCGTCATCTTGAACTTGGAAGGTACATCAGTTAGGCGCTATTATCATCGCGTCCCACTTTCACGGCTCATCTTCACACTTGCACTGGAATCAAATCGCGATCTGATTTCAATTAAAATAATACCCTTTTGACGAATAGCAAAACGGTATTGCACGAGTACACGCTATATTTTTCCCTGGTCGTCACGCGCATGTACGTACAAAAATGACAAGCATGTATGGAAAAAATTTGTTGAGGTCTCGGACCTCCACTTTCATTCATGGGTCCTTTGGAAAAGTTTACGTCATCCTCGTTCCCTCTCTTTCTCACTCGATCGCTCCTCTTTCTCTCATATCTACATGAGATGCAGCAATAATAGAATCAAATGAAAGATAAGATATATATATATATATATATATATATATATATATATATATATATATATATTGAATATTTTTGGTTTGAATTTGATGGCATATCGAATGATTAAAGATAAGAAAAAGAAATCTGCAAGCCATGGAGGGATATCTACGTACTGGTGACGTCACATGGAAGCATGACTTCGCAATGTCACAAAACCCTAAACATCTACAACGTCACAAAAACCTCCACGTCTACAACCGTCGCCGTTTTTGTAGAAGTCACCAATTTTAAAAAGTTTTGTAGTTGTCTACATTTCGTTTCGTACTCTATCGCACATTTTGTAGACGTCTAAAACTATCACATGTTTGAAGTAATGAAGGCGCAAGTAACGATTGACAAAGAGTACGTCCCCATGTATTAAAGTATCGATTTTATTCTGTCGTTTTCACCCAAAACGCAGTTCCATATGAGAAAATTTTTAGCCGTAAAGAAAAAAACAATTCTTTAAAAGTACAGCAAATGTCAAGTCGATACTTTGAACGTACTTCATGTTTGTCGTTTTGTTAACGAATTTTGGCGTTTTCCTTTTTTCGAACCCCGGGCAAGAGAATCTAGCCCGCTAAAAAACTTCACCAAAAATCACCTCGCGAATGGATTTCGGGGAAAATGTCAACCAAACAACGAATGAAAAACGGCCCACGCACGCGCTACACGAGTAGGAAAATTTTAGGACAAGGGAGAGCACTCGCTATTTTTCTCCCTGCCTGTCACGTGCATGTACGGATAAGACGAGCATGTACGGAAAAAAAATTATAGGGGTCTCGGACCTCCACTTTCATTCATGAGTCCTTTGCATAATTGTTTGCCGTCGTCGCCTCTCCCCTCTTCGTCTTACGATATCGCTTTTATCTCACACTTTTTAGAATGAGGCACGAGAATACTGGTATGAAATGAAAGATATTTGAAAAAAAAAAAATTAACTTCCTTTATGTATATTTTTATGCCAAGTCGAGTGAGAAAATTTGTAAAAACGAAATTGGATAGCCATGGCGGAAAGTTCTTGAATTTGTGGCGTCGACGTTGTAACAAGTAAGCATGGCATCACAATGTCACAAAATCCTAAACGTCTACAATGTCACAAAATTACAAAATTCTAGACGTCTACTACATCGTGAATCGTTATTAGCCTTATGTACTCTATATCAGCACCCCAAAATTTTGACATTGATACCTTAAATATAATAAATTACACTATTCGAGGAAGTGGACCATAATCTGCCACGTCTCCTGGCACTAAATAAGAATGAATGACGCTAATTTTTTCTTTACACTAATAATTTCTATACGCTTATAACGATTCAAGGTGTAGTGTACAAACTGTCGTTGTTTTTGTTGGCGTCACCGATTGTTAAAAGTTTTGTAATCGTCTTCATCCGTCACAAAGTTGTACCTACGTCTACCACCGTCACATGTCAAAGTTCCGATTTCATTTTCGCACATTGGGATGCACTGCAAAGTAGTACGGAGAATCTTACTACATTCCAAAATACTTTATCAAAGTACCGATTACATGGGGACGTACCAAAAGGGAAACTTTGAAATGTACACCGTAAAATCTGCGCTAAAATCCAAAGTAACATTTCAAAGTTTCGGTTACATGGGCACACACCTTTAGGCAGATTTTGGCGGTTTTGCGGCGTCTGGGACAGTGGGGTGGCTTAAAACATGGGCATGGGAATCTGGGGTTGCGAGGCTAGTAACATTCAGGGGTGAGGAATGGGACGGGTAAAAGGTGGGCAAAAACCTTCCACTTGTAAAATAACGGCCACCCACCTTCCACCCATGAAGGCTCATTGCCCAGCTATTTTCTGCCCCACTGTCTCCTCTCTCCCAAAAAATCCGCTCATCGTTGAACTTTTTGATTCCTCCCACATCACTTTGTATCTCCACTTTATTATCCTCCCTTCTATTGTGGATAGTAACAAATTTTGTAAAATACATTGTAAGAATTATAGTTGTATGTATTTATGAATGATTACTGTAAATTTTGTTATAATTCCAATTACGATTGCTATCCTCATTACTGTCTATTTTTATTGTTTTATGATTAATATAACTTTGAATGATTACTCTAAAGTTTATTTAATCACATTTGCGATTGCTATCATCAATAATGATTGTCATTGTTGTTTTTTATTTTGTTTTTTTTTGTATTTTGTTAACTTTGTGGATGTATTTTTTTTCCAGGTACGTCGGAGGTCCACAAGGAAATGTCAGACAACATGTTATGTGAGGACAAATTTTCTGTACAAAATGTTGTGGTTTCCGAGGAAATTTCGCAGGACGGTGTGTCACAAGATTCGTGAGAATTTTTTTTCCAGGATCTTTAGGGATGGTAAGGATTTTTTTCCATAATGTTGTTGGTTTCTCCTTTCTGCTAATTATTTTGTCCATTATTAAAGTTGTTCTTCAAGAGCGAGGTTCCTTGAGACAATCACTTAGAGGTTTTTTTCTAAGACCGGTGGGAATAGAGATTTTCGAAAATTGTAACGGATTGGCTGTCTTCTTTTTTGGGTTTGTGTAAAACACTTGATGAGAAGAAGGATAGCTTAAATTAAGCTTGTGAAAGGCTGAACTTAGTTTTTTGGGGTTTTATTATGGTTTTCAATAATTCTTAGGGAGTTCTAATAATGTTGATTGATGAAATATTTTAACCCCATGGAATCAAATTATTTTGGACAAATTTTTTTGGATAAAGTCATAAGTATAGTGGAGTCCAAATAAGCATCCATTTCCCATTTTTGTCCATAATAAGTTTTGCCCTTATCTTTTACCAGAAAATGATGAATTTAGGGTCTATGATTACATAATTTTTGTTTTTTGTGGACATAAGCGGGGTTTTTTTTTCGTGAAAATCTAATTTCACAGCTTTTAACAGCTTTCTAAATCTAAACAAGCTGAGGCCTATTTTTCTTTTAAACAAACCCCCAAAAAAGTCAAAATAAGTCAAAATATAATTCGGCCTTTGCAAAAACTATTAAGAAAAATATTGCCCTACTGTACGGTATAAATCTCCTCTTCTACTATTTTCCAAACGTTTCTAAACTTCTCTGTCATTTTTCAAATACACTCTCAGTTTATCAAGGAGAAAGGAAAAAATATCCAAAAGACAAGATTTGGAGTGGTCTACACCGCTTTGCCAAAAGAAACTCCTTCGCCAGAGTTTGAGTCAAACGAAAAAAAAATTGCGGAAAAAAAACTCCAACAGGTATGTTGTAACATCCTAACCTTTAAACAATTTCCATTTTTTTTAGATAGAGTCCCCAGGCCCTCCCTTGGCCCCCCTCTCCCTCCCCTCCCTGTCCCTCCTCTCCCCTCGCTTCCCCTCCCTTCCCCTCCCTTCCCCTCCCTTCCCCTCCCTTCCCCGAAAAGACAAAAGAAACACTTATGTAACTTGCTGTAAAAAGCCCAAAAGACAAATACAAGAAGAATCCTAAAAAAATCCCACCATCCCTCTCTCCCTCTCCCCCCCCCCCCCCGGGAAGTAAGAAAAGCTCACCTCTACCTTGGGCGGTTCAAATAAGATCATGTACACCCCCGGGGCAATGATTGGCGTCAACCAATGTCACACTCTCTCCCTCCACCCCCACCTTCTCCCTTTAAGGGCAAAACTCGATATTTTTTCCCTCCGTACCCCAATTTTTAGTTCCATTAGTTTTGTCGTAATAGGGGAACAGTAAATATAAATAAATATAAATATGAATATAAATAAATCGTACGAAAACTTAGCTGTTATTCCTTGATAATGTTTTCTCTTTTTTTTTTTTTAAATCTCAAACTTAAAATTATAAATTGAAAAATTCTAAATTCTAAATTTGAAGCTTATAAAATTTGAAAGTAAAAAAAATTGAAATTTTATATTCATGAATTAAAATTAATTGGAACCCCAATTTTTAATTCTACGAGTTATAAAATTGTTCCTATAAATCGAAAAACCTCGAGTCATTTTTTGATAATCTTCTTTATTTAAATCTCAAAATTTAAAGTTGTAAATTTAAAATTCCCTTGAAATAAACAAATTTTTAAAATCATTATAATAAACACTTTTATTTTTGATTTAATAAAACCCATGTTCCAAAACGATTCAACAAGAAGGGAGGGGGGGAAGGGGGGGAAGGAGGGGAAAGGGGGGGGGGGGGGGATTTAGGAGGTTTTAGATGTATTTTTTAGGAAATTTGTTGGGTTTTCAGGGGCCAATATGATGTTTTTTTTCAATGTTTTTTTAGTTTTTTAAGTGTTTTAACTGATTTTTCTTTTCTTTTTGGGGGTGGGGGGAGGGGAAGAGGATTTACAGAGGACTCGTTTTGACAAATTGTCGAAGCCATTTAGAAAAATTTTCAAAATAAAAGAAGATTAGTAAAATATTTTTAAAATTTTATCAATTAATCGCTAAGATTAATGCAATATGAAACACAAATGCTTTTCAAATAATCTCAAAAACTCGGAAGACAAAAATATCTTTCGGTCGAAAATAGTTCGAAAAAACATGGAAAATTTCACAATTTCCACAAAGGTTCAAAACATGGTTTTTGTATTTTAGTGCTAAGTTTTTTTGTAAATTGGAGTCCGATTGTATATATGTACTTTATTTTATTTTATATATATAAATACCTATATATGTAATATGTATTTTGTTTTTTTGGCAATGAGGACGTTTGTTTTTACAACTTTAACAACATAAACTTTAGTATGCGTTTTTTTTAGTTTTTGTCAAATTTGTTTTTATGATGTTTTTTGCATATTTTACCTCTTCTTTAACACTATTTAACATTTTTTTTGCATTCTTTTGAATTACTTCGGTGATTTTCTCGCTATTTTTTCGCGTTCTTTACGTTTTTTTGCGATGTTTTGTGATTTTTCGCAATTATTTTTTTAAAAGACGTTAAAAAACTTACCACTTGAAAAGGGGTCTCTAGAATAACCTCCCATTTATTGGCCCCATCCATGGGTTTTACCCAATTTGTACCCCTTCCCAGACACCTTCTACTCCCTCTCCCCCTCCCTCTTTGCCTCTATTTGACTCTCCCGCCACAGACAATGGGACTGTCTATTTTAGAAACCCTCCGAGCTTCCTCACTCTCTGTTGGTTTTAGAAGATCTTCGGCAATGCATCAATTCTGACAAAAGTGGCGATTTGGAAAAGTACGGCGTGAAGTGACGCGACAAATCAGAATGTACGGAATTCAACCAAACGTTTACATGTTTTGATGAATGCTTTGTGTACGGAATTGCATTAGATAGACGCGCGGCAATTCCCGGTGGACAGTCAATGTGTAAATATGATTGGGCCACATTAGGTGTGCATTTAGTGTAGATGCTTTTGTCATATAATACAAAAGAAAGAGCAGAAAAGACATAACACACCCTTCATCCATCAATTTCAAAGAGCAAGTCAGACATAGAGAGTAAGACAAAGTAGATTAGAATTTGGCTTTATTATAAAGTCCATGTTGTAACAATTTGTCCTAAAAGGACCATTAATGAAAGCTACGGCTATTCCTAAGATTCTACTCTGTCTATCCTGTTTGCTATATATCTCTCCGTACTCTATATCTTTTCTATCTCAATCTATTTCTGTGACTCCCCAAAGCCCTTTTGCGTGATTGTCTGCGCGAGTCACAAAGCCCCTTTGCGTGATTGTCTGCGCTAAGTCATCTGTCTGTGGCTGCGGGGGATTCTTCCGATCGCTCAGATGGTTGTCCAAAAGCTACACTCTTCCTTTCCTCCTCTTGCTTCTTTTCCTCCAAATCTCCCTCTCTCCCTCTCTTTCCCTTTCCCTCTCCCTCTTTCCCCCCTTGCTTTTCCTCCTTCCCTCTCATCCATCAACTCCATTTCCTTACGGTTGTCATTTCTCTCTTGTTAAAATAGCCTCCAAAAAAAATTGTAATCGAATAAGAAAATAATTGGATGGTCATTGTTTACACTTGTAAAATTGGAGAATCTTGGCAAATTTCCGGTAAACATGTTAATATTAACAAAAATAAATAAAATGGTATGAATTACGAAAATTTATGGCATCCAATAAACAAACTCAGTTTTTCGCTAATGGAGGTCCACTCTAAGCTAGACATGAGACTTAACTTTGACTTGAACCACTTGAAAACTGTTTCGTATTATGTAAATATGTTGTGTTATCTTCTATTGAAATCGTGAACCCTCGGTTTTAGTGTCATGGGTTTCAACGGTAACGGAGAATAAAAAAAGTGTATTTTCATTATAATTGTAGACAATGTGGGAAATAAGGGTGCGTCCCCATGTATTGTAGCTTAGGGAGCTTACTTTGTATTGTAGCGAATAATCTCCGAACCCGTTTTTCAAGTGCCTTGATCCGCAAAAATGAGACCTTTACTTAAGTTTGTGAAGATTGTATACATCGACAATGCATGTGACGGTTGTAAACGTTTACAATCTACGTTGTCACACCTTATTTTTTAATACTGCTTGTGACGTCAATGTTTTTGTGTAACATGTAGACGTACAATCTTCTAGCCCGTTCATGGTTGAAGAATATGCCTTTGCCTCTCTTGTCCGATTGCCTGTTTTTCAATTTCCAAGCACATTGAATCTCTTCATTTTTCCCCATAACTTCAAAAAAATCACTTTTGAAAACACAACCATTTACCATTTTTTTCGATTGTACGCTCTATTACCAAAAGGTACCCAATTGTTTAATTAAATATTTTCTCACGCTCCCTAAGGTACATTGTTTTGATGAAAAGCTAATTTATTGTTTTTTATAGCTTTCTAAATAAAAATCAGGCTGAGGCTCCTTTCCTCCCAACAAACTTTAAAAGGTCAAAAGAACAATTGACATTTGCAAAAAAAACTAGAATTCGGTGCAGTAAAGTAAGTAACATATATCAAAGGAAGCGTAAGGTGTGGAAGTATCTAACAAGGGAGAAGGTGCAACAATTGTTTTTTGAAAGTGTGTAGGAAAAGTTTTTTGACATATTTGATAACATGGCTAAGTGACGAATACGAGTGGAAATTAGGATTTACTGGAGAGGTATTATAGCATTAGTGAAGGGACAACTTAGCATTTATGGAATAGGGGAAGCTATTACAGATGATCTAGGAATCTGTAGTAATTTGTAGAATTTAAAAAAAAGGGGGGGGGTACACCATGGCAGGAGAAACAATGTGCATTCAGGAAGGACGAATTTTGCAAGGGGACATTTGTCAAGAAGGCGAAGGTTGGAAGACATGGCAAGAAGCAGCGAAGCAGTGGTGACGTGAACAAAAGCAGTGGTGATGTGTTATTTTTGTAAAGTTTTGAATGTTTAGCAGTGGAGGATGTGAGAGATAACTTTTAACCCCGGATAGTTTATACGTCTTTGCTTTTGTATGTATCTTCATTAGAGTAAGAAATATCTGCAAACAAAGTGAAGTATTGAGTCTAAAGCTTTAGGGGAGTGCTGATTTTGAAAGCTTTAGTCCTCGGTAGGTGAGGTTGTGAGGGGAAAGTTGAGGGTAGAATGGAGCAGCTGCTAGGGCTACGATGTCAGCATGGCAGCATATCATTACACACTGCATTTCGTATTCAAACTAGGTTGCGATGTCAAAGCAGCGCAACATGGCAACATAGCAGTACACGTTGCATTCATACTGGACAGTGATGTCAAACTAGCGCGGCATAGCACCATAGCATTACACGGTGCATATTTTTCCGGGTGCACGAAACTAAATTTTCGGGGGAGTGTTGTTTTGAAAACTCAGTTTTTTGCGTACGCTACAATTCATGCGTAATTACTATTTGGTTTTAATATGGAGGATCGAATTAATTCACGGATTGGGGGAGCGATCGTACGGATATAACAAAAGTGACGTAAGGGACTCTTTGAGTGGGGTGACTAAGCATTGAGAAATGGACGACGGATCGCGAAGTGATCCGCTGCAAAATGTTGAAATATACGGCACCGGTACGGCGCATCTATTTAAGACAAATGTACTTTGAATCAGACAACGAAGCTGCGGTGATTTTTGGATATGATTAGGTGTGAGACAACGCAGCTGAGACAAAGTTGCGGCTATGTGGATATGGTCCAGATGACAACAGAGGTGCGGTTTATATGGATCGTGTCGGTGTAAATATTCTATTCAACAGAGGTCTGTCTTTTTGCTAATTAGTTTATTAGTGTAGGTTTAGACATTCTGACATACCTTGAATACATTCGGGTATACTCACGTTAACTTAGGTAGGTGGTAGGAAACTTACGGTTGGTATGTCTCCATACATTTAGTAGTGAACTCTTTCAATATAACTTGTAGGACTTAGATTATTTTGATCATCACAGTCAAGTATTATCAAAGCAATGGCAAACTGTTTTCTGCATCTTTGACCTGTTGGTGTGATCACTCTGTTTGGTGTTAATTCTATTCTGTTATCTTTGTAAGATTTTGTGAGTAGTCTAAGTGGTTAGATTGTAAAGCTGTCAACTGTTTTTGGGAAACTTTGGAGCATTTATCTTCTAGGTTCCTTTGTGGATTAGACTGTAACTTTGGTAATTTATATTGTCTATAGTATACTGCCTATTGGTGCATTTTGAGGTGATTCTGTTTATTGTGGAGTAATCGGTGCTGTCTGAAATGCAGCTGGTTGTGGGGTAGTCTGTGGTGCTTCCGAGAGGTAATCCATGGCTGAAATAGGCTATGGACAACACGCCACAGGTGTCAATATTTAATTCCAAACGGTCTTGTACGGGCGACATTTTGGGAATAACGACGAAATCTCCACTGTTCGAAGTGACGTCTGTCAAAACCAAACTTATAGATGTACGGCGGAGATCTTACTTGTTCGCCATCAAAATCTACCGAAGTGGCCTGCGCACAATTTTTGTGAACGTTCGCGGTCAAATTGAGCCTCAGTCAACGGAAACTATATATTGCCACATAATCAAGTGAGAGTATTCTTTTTAGTGCAATTCTCGACGATTATTTTGTGTATCGATTCGTACTATTTCATTGGTACTTCTAAATTATACCTTCACAATACTTTTACCGATTTCATTGAGGAAACATTAAACTTCTAAATTATACCTTCACAATACTTTTACCGATTTCATTGAGGAAACATTAAATCAAGTGTTGGACAAACGTGCAGACGTTTCCACAATGCATTATTTTTTGTCGGCTTGAACACATGGCACTTGGTCATTCGACCACCACTTAGTTCCTTTGCGTTTGCTTTAGAATAAAGAGAGTAGAACAAGACGACATAGACTATCACTCACAAACAAATCAGACTTGGTAGTTATCAATCATTTAGAATCAGGTTATCATTGGACATCTTCCTCTTATTGAAATTGCATTCCTTTCTATTATAATGGACTCTGCTTTCTACGCGGCTATCTACTTTATGCCTTGCTACATGTGAATGCTATTTCTCTCTCAATCTAAACTTCTGTCTTTTCTACCTTTGTGATTTATTAAGTTCGTTGCTTTTGCGAATCTTATAATCTGATTAGGTTTACTTAGTCTTAAGAGTCCTCTTAATTACCCGAAATGTTTGATCAAGGTCAACAAATTTTACCGAACTATACTTGCCAGAATCTCTTCCATCTACCTCTCCCTTCTCTCTGCCACTTTTCCTTCCTTGAAAACATTGTGAACCTCCCGTTTTTATTTTTTTTTTAAACTAAAAAGGAAATCCTCCAAATCCTCTACCGTTTTTTTTATTGTAGACTTTTTCCCGTCCAAGTCTTTCTATTCTTTGTGGATAAGAATCAAAGTGCTCATTTTTTCCCTTAAAATCCTAAGATATAAATTAACTTTACAAAATGGGCACAAAGAACTATATGGGTTTCCTTTCTTTTTTTCTTTTTTTTTTGGGTTTATTTTTTTTTTTTTTCTCTCCTTGGGTTTCATTTTACACTATTCATATCCCTTATTTTCATATAAATCAGATTGAAAACTCAACTTTTTTTCTTTTTCTGGCTCAGAGCTTGACTGAGAATCTATGACGACAACCTCCAAATTGGAGATTTTTTTTTTGCTGCCTCGTCTTGTCCATAAAAACCTCTTTTCTTCTCTACTCTACTTTTAATGATGTCCTCTCTATCACTCATTTGCTTCTCCTCTGAGTTTGACTCTCCACCTTCTCCCTCCCTCCTTGAGTTTAAGTCCGAAGCCTCTCCTCTTTCGTCCCCTGAGGCTGGAACCAATGTTGTATCTTTTTTACAACTATTGACTTTGTAACCCAATTGTATCTATAACCTATTGTCTTTCTTTCTCCATTTGTACCCCAATCGTCTCTATCCCCCACCACCTTCATTTTAGTAACTCAAATTTCGACTGTATTTTTGTTAGATTTTCTAGAATCCGGGATTTGGCATGTCCCACACTGGGGAAATTTGAGAATCGGTACTTTGAACTTTTGAACAATTACTTTGGATTTTAGTGACGATTCCCCCTACACTTTTGAGAGCGCTCCATTATGCGAAAATGAAATCGGAACTTTGGAATGTGATGGTTGTAGACGTAGGTACAACTTGTGACAATTGAAGATGACTACGAAACTTACGACGATTGGTGACATCTACAAATACAGCGACGATTGTAGACACGATTGTAGACTTCTATTGTAGTTTTTTGTGACATTGTAGATGTTTACCGTTTTGTGACATTTTGAGATCACGCTCACTTGTGACAACGTCGACGTCACTGTTCAAGAATTTTACGCCATGGTTTCCCGATTTCGTTTTCCTACTTCTCTCACTAGACTTGCCATAAAAAAATGCCTAAAAACTCTCAAAAAAAAAAAAATCAATGATCTTTCATTTTATACCAATATCGCCGTGTCTCATTCTAAAATGTTTGAGATAAAATCGATAGCGTGAGATTGAGAAGGGAGAGGCATTGACGAAATAAAGTTATGTATAGGACCCATGAATGAAAGCGTAGGTCCGAGACCCATGCAATTTTTTTTTGTAATGCGCGTGACAGGTAGGGAGAAAAAAAGCGATTACTCCCCCTCGTCATAAAAATCTTCCACTCGTGTGGCGAGTGTATGGATTATTTTTCATTGATTGTTTAGGTAATACTTTAACTAGAATCACCTCACAAAGTGATTTTTGATAAAAAAATATTATGAGCTAGATTCTCTTGCCTCATGGTTGAAAAGAAAAAACGCCAAAATGAGTTCACAAGACGACATAAATGGAGCATATTCAAAGTACCGAAGTGACATTCACAAGACTGTGGTAAAAGTAAGTTTTTCGTACAACTAAAGTTTTTTCTTGTTAAAGAATGAAATTTGAGGGAAAAGACAAAAAAAAATCGATACTTTAATACATAAGGACACCCCCTAATTCCAAATCCTTCCGCTATGGTTCTCAATTTTGTTTTTTCGTCCTTTCTCAGTCTACTTGCCATCAAAATACACCCAAATACAGTCAAAAGTAATATTTTTTAGAGATCTTTGGTTTGATATTGTTATCGTTATTTTTCATTTTTGAGATAGACGCGGTACACCGTGAATCGCTATTAGCGTTTAGAAATAAATAGCGTTATAAACGCTATTTGGGAATTTGGGGATTTTGAAGGAAATCATCTACTCTAATTTAATTTTTATAGGTTTTTTATTTATTCTATTTGAGAATTTGGGTAAAATAACGGGGTACCGCAATTAGAGTCATTGACTCTAATAGCGATTCACGGTGTAGTGGCAGAGGGAGGGAGAAAGAGGAGCCCTCACAAACTTCACTTTTATGAAATGTCACCCGTTGCTCGAGACACCTCCACAACCCCTACACGGAAAAAATGACGTACAAAGTACAAAGTCCGTACAGTCTGAAAAGCGAAAAGGGTTATTTTTTTTAGTACTCTGCGCATTGCAAAAAATATATCAAAAAACTTTTGACATGTGCGACAACTATTGAAAAACACTTAAAGCATTCTACACTACTTTTGTACTCTACACTACTTTTAGAGTCCTATTTGCTACGCTATAAGTCTAAAACCTTGGTTCAGAGTTTTGTGCTTTATTTAGTGGAATGTACATACCTTTATTAGAATTGATGATTCCTGTGTAAAAATATTTTTGACTTAGATTCCTTTTACCGTAATTAGTCGTACCTTCCTAAGTTACGCTTTAGATTAGATGTACTTTTTAGAGCCATTTTGCCTACCCTTTCCTTCGCCATACTATAAGACTCCCTTTTGTCGTTATGTAAATTACATAATCAAAAATACACTCAAACGACCAACCTCTCACTTGTTCCCTTGTTTGTCGTTACTCCTTTTATGTCTTCTCTATCTTGGCCTTTTTTTCTCTTTCAGCCTATCTTTGATATTTTTTCATATCTAGGCTTTTTCTACTCTTTTAGCCTATTTTTAATATTTTGTCATATTAGTCTTTGCGGCCTTTCAAGGCCTCTCATTCAATAGGTTATGGGCCTAGCCCTTTGTCTGTCTCAAACTCTGTCCCAAAATTTTAGGGCGGAAATTTTTATGACTAGAAGTTCTAAATCCAGCATTTGGTTTTTTTCAAAAAAAATGGGGACTCATTAATGGCAATGTCACGTTGCCTGTCCTTCTTGACGCCCCTGATACCACTTTTGTTGACGTTCAGACAATTGTTGCTTCATGGGTTGAGAAATACTCTGTCGCGATTTCTCGTCTTGTCTTTTCTTTGGACGGCCAGACTGCAAATCGGTTTGAAAATATTGCAAAAGGCGTGACCATGTCATCGACGTGTGCCCTCCATTGGCTAGAAACGTGAAAAGGACCATACGGCTTGGGGACCACGAGGACTTCCTACACCGAATCCAAATCCAAAGTCCTTGTTGTATCCCCACGTCAACCCACGGCCACCTGGTCATACGGTGTACGCGGCGGTCAACTTTAATTTGTCGTATTGCCCACCGCCACCGTGGTACACAACCCCTCCTTTTCACTATCCTCCTCCAAATCTGTCGGTTTCACCGGATGTCCTTCCCACATCCAACCAAAATGTCGGGTCTGCGTCACTTGCGATTGTACCTATCTCAAATATACCTTCCCTACCTCCCTCCGTGGACTATAGGTACGCTTTTTCGCAATCAAGTAATCCTTCTGATTGGTTAATTGACTCCGGCGCTTCTCATCACATGTGTTGTCAACGTGACCTGATGCTTAATATTGTTCCCTTTGCCATTCCTCTACGCATTTATTTGGGTAACAATATGATTCTAACCTCCACCCTCGTTATTAATTTTAGTTCGCACGCCTCTCGTCCAAGAATCCTGGACAAAGTTTATACCTGACCTCAAAAATAATCTTTTACCGGCTACTTCGGCTTTGCGCCATGGGAGTTTTGGTGTCATCACTAAATCCAACGTTCAATCCTTTTCCTCCACTAAAGATATCATTGGTAGTGGCACTCGGATGGGCAATTTATATCTTTTAATTTTTTTGAATGATATTGCTCATGCTTCTTTAGCTCATTCTCTATCGTCTTCTTTTTTTCTTATATGGCATTTTCGATGCGGCCATCTTAATGGTGTTAGTCTAACTTCCGTTGGAAAAGGGCTTGTAAATGGCATCGATGATTTTAATGAAATCAAGATTGACTTTTGTTATGGTTGTATTCTTGGAAAAATGCCTCGTTTACCTTTTCCTTCTTCTTCTTCTCGCTCTTTGGCTCCCCTTGATCTCATTCATAGTGATGTATGCGGTCCTATTCCCATTCCAAGCCTTAGTGGCGCATCTTATTTCCTCACTTTTATCGATGATTTTTCTCGCTTTACATATGTTTACTTTATGCGTCATAAGTCCAAGGTTTTTACCTATTTTCAACATTTCAAAGCGCTTGTGGAAAATCACTTGTCATCTCCATCAAAACAATTCGCACGGATAATGGAGGGGAATTTGTTTCCAATCAATTTTCCGGGTTTTTACTAACACATTGTATTATTCATCACAAAACTTCTCCTCATTCTTCGCAACAAAATGGTGATGCCGAATGTTTCAATCGCACTTTTATTAACATGTCTCGCTCTCTTCTCCATTTTGCCTTCTTACCTTTTCATTTTTGGGCGAAAGCCTAAATAACTTCCTCTTATATTCAAAATCGCTCTCCTACCTCTTCTATTTTTAACAAAACTCCTTTTGAAGCTTTGCATGGGACTTAACTTGACGTCTCTCATTTTCTCATTTTTTGGTGCGAATCATACTTCAAAATCCTTCCACCTTCCAATGGTAAATTAGGTCCTCAAGCTATGCAAGTTATTTTTGTGGGATATTACCCAAATTCCAAAGCATGTCGTATTTGTGCCCCTCTTCTCACCGCATTGTCACCACCCGACATTAGTTTTCACAAGACTCCTCTCATACATACACTTATACCCGATTTTTCCATCACTCCTCTACCTAGTTTATTCGTTCCTTACAAAACGGTCCCCTCTAATTCTATTACCACATTGCTTACACCCCCTTTAACCACATCCCAAAACACGCCCTCTTTCATCCCTCATGTTTCTCCTATTTCTAGAGTTTTTTCTCCTTCCACGAATTTTGACTCATCCTCCAATTTTGGCGATGAATTTTCCCTTGTACGCTTTGCGATTTCCGTTGCTCCACCTTTCACTATATAACTCGTTGACGATGACGCGACTCTCCTTGATGATACAAATTTCTTGTCGCTGATGACACGATGATCCTAGACGCAACAATTTTTTTTGTCGTTAGTGACGCTTCGGTCCTTCCATCGACAAATTTGTTTCCACGTCTTTAGGAAGTTACATGGTCGGCACGTGTGGACCCTAATTAGGTCATAATTACGCCTTTAACGCCACAAGTCGAACAACTTGTCGTACAACAAAATACACGCCTTTCCTAATCTACGCGGAAAATACGCGAAAATTTTGCACACGCCAACCTTGCCGACGTCAAATATCCTCCCAAAATAAATGCCATTTTAAAACGTCCTTATGCTGACAAGTGGCGGCTCGATGCTGAAATTTTATGAGCTCCATTGTCACACATAATTCACAGATCTAAAGAAGCTAATCTAGATAGTGCCGAATCCAAGTTTATATAAACCCAAATGATTGACCCCTTGATAATCAGAACCCCATTATAGCTTCTCCCCTGTGAAATAAGACTTTCTGTGTGCTCAGTTCCACCACAGAATGGAAAGTTAGAATATGAGTCTTAGACACATTCACCCACTTTGACTTTCCCTTAGAAATGCAGCCACCCTGGTAGGCAAAAACACTGACCGACTACACCCTTGTGTAGCGTGGAATCCCTTGAGTCTGCAGCAAAAAGAATCATTGAAAATGGTCAACTAAATGGGTTGCTATTAAATGGCAAAGTTTGCCGATTTATACAAATAAATGGCAAAGTTTGCTGATTTATACAGATGCTCTCAAGGAGAGAGGTGGCTACCTACTAAAATTATTCTTAGTCCTAAATCCCTCTCTAAACCCCCTAGTACTGAGGTACAGACCAATCACTGGACTGTACCGTACAGAAAGTACAAGTACTGGAGTACTTTTTATACGGTATTTGTACTATATGGCCAAAATAGTGACATAAGTCACATTCGAATTTGTTATCGTGCGCTCCAGAGATTTCGTGAACAAGTAAGATGTTGCCACGTGTCTCCGGAGTGGCAACGTCCAAAAACCGCCGAAATTGCCAATCTGTACAACCTGCTGTCCAGTGAGCCGTTGAATCATATTTCACACTTTTAATTTCGTCCGTTGAAACAAATGTCTTCGACAATTGTTTCGTGCGCCTGGTATTAAATTAGTGCGGTACCATTCCAAATACGTTTCGTTTGGTTTCGCTGTTAAATTGATGTATTGGCGAAAAATGCTTTATCCACTATTCAAACCATATAGATGTATCAACTACCTTTACATCTAACGGATAAGGTAGCAGGACCAAATTTGTATGGTCGTAGGCTGGAGGTATCAGGATCAATTCCTGAACCCTCCGGCTTCCTTTTAGTAACGCTTAGACATACTCCCCTCTATCCTGCCTCCTTGGCTACTTAGGCAGCTCCCCACCTACTTGTCTCCTTTGCAATTTAGGCAGCCATGGTTATCTCTGTCTTCCAATGACTACGACAAGTATGGATGACTTAGACATACCATCTGACAAAACAATCAAATAAATTCAGACCTAGAAAATACCCAAATTTTTACATATGCCACACAAAAGTACAACGCGTTAATGACTAATAGTACCTAGACGCTATATACTCTCCCACCAAATTGTCGTGCGATTGGTTTTAGGTGGGTTTTCAAGATTAAGCGGCTGGCAGATTGTATGGTTGACCGTTACAAGGCACGTCTCGTTGCCAAATGATACTTAAAGGCAAAGGGCGTTAACTACAACAATACTTTTGCCCCTATCGCGAAGTTTGACTCCATCCGTACGATTTTGTTTCTTGCAACTTTTCATGATTGGGAATTACAGCAATTGGACGTCATGACTACTTTTTTTCATGGTACTCTTGTAGAAGATATTTTTATGGAGCAACCACTTGGTTACTGTATCCGTGGTACTGGTATTGAAACTCTTGTCTGTCATTTACGTAAATCTATTCATGGTCTTAAACAGGCATCTAGAGTTTGGCATCAAACCTTTGTCGCAACATTAATAAAAAAAAGATTTAGGGAAATGAGTGGAGATCCTAAGATTTATATTAGAGGTACAGGTGACGAGTTAATCATCATTATTATTTATGTAGATGATTTAATTCTCGCATGTCCTACTAAGTCATATATTCATCAATTCAAAGGTATTATCTCGTCCTATTAGCCTATGACCAATTTAGGCGATCTTGACTATTGCTTAGGCATCATTATTTTACGTCAATGGTCCGCTCGCATTTTGCAAATGAGTCAAGTGTAACAGGATCTCCTACCTCTCAGAAAATCCCATTACTACAAACAATTCCAACCACACATTCCACACATTGGAAAACACACATCCACATTTGACAACACTCACATAAGGATAAACTTTAAATTAGAAGAAGCTTCTGTCCACATAACATTAGCTTGGTCTCTTGCCCTCGTGGCTCAACCCTTCTTATTAAAGTATTTTCCACTACTCTCCACTCTTAATAATTCTATCTCTTAACTACTAAAACACTATTTAGTTAGTAAGAGATTTCAATGCAAAATGCCTTTTCTCCAATTTGGTATTAATCGCTCAAGACCAAGATCAGCCGGAATTTCCACAAACTTTCCCCAAAGGAAAAGATGTCTACTCTCCTCTTACACTTCTCCATTTATCCATCATCGCCCTGGACTCGCCAGGCCAGAGTCAAAGCTCCGTTTGAACAGGCTTTTACCTGGGCCAATCATTGATCAGCAAGGACTCGGACTGACCAATGCAAAAACGTGCGAAATCTCTTACTAACTACTTAGCATTTTATTAACCAATCAAACGCTACGTTTCACTACGTAACATTTACGTGCAAAAGCGCGCGCCAAACGAAACCCGACTTCGCACGATCATGCGTCACAAATTTCGCACGTGAAACTTCCTACGAAATTCCCTTAAGTGAAAGTGACGTTTCGTACTAAAAATTGTACGAAACGAAGTACCATGCATACTGAACGTTTCATTAGAACTTTATGAAACGTTCACGCGAAATTTCGGTACTAATTTTGACCCTTAACCCGTTTCAATGATACCCACCTGTTATTTAGACCCCACACTTCCACCTAAGTGCACCCATAGCTATAACTTTTGAAATATAACTCCAAATTGCGTGATTCTTTCGCGAACGTCTACCAAATTTAATAATCTATAATCATAACTCCTAAATACCCTTTTATAAATTAGTTCGATCCGCTATTACTGTTACATCATCCCCTCCTTATTTTTAACTGCCCTGAGTTAAAACATTTTTAATTCTCAAGACGGGACCTCTATATTATTGTCTCTCCAATACCTCTGTAAAAATTCAGAATTTTTATCCTCTAGAGTCAACTCATCCTCAGGCCTCCCTAGATAATGCACTTGCCAGAATATAGTATCTCCGACCTTGAACCGTTGACCAACCCAATCTATTACCCATCTGTGTACTTCAGGTTCTATAATTACTGAGGGATCCAATTCCAATTCTCCTTCGGTTGGTCGAAGATTCGCTGGTTTCAATTGGCTAATGTGTATCACTAGATGAATTTTTGTTGACGCCGGAAAGTGCAATTTGGCAGCAACTGACGATATCATCTCGATTACAGTAAATGGTCCAATGAACTTAGGAGCAAATTTCCCCGTAGGATCCGATTGTCCGTCGATCTTGCACCTGTAATGAGTTGTAGAAAGCCAAACCTTGTCACCTGTGCGTAACACCCAATCACCCCGTTTGCGGTTAGCATTTAATTCTTGCCTCCTTTGTGCCTCTACTAATGCATCACGGACAGTTCTCCAAACTGTTTGAATATATTCCCAAAATTCCGTTCCTGAACCCCTATTCTCTTGTGTGATCCCTGTTATTAAGTCTAATGCTTCTCTCGGTTGGTATCCGTATGCAACTTCAAATGGTGAGAATCCTGTACTTGTATGCAAATTCCATTAATGGCAGTTTGGATTCCCATGTGTTTTGAACTCCACTGCAAATAGTCCTAAGCATTTCTTCCAGTGTACGATTCATCCTTTCTGTTTGTCCATCTGTCTGAGGATGGTAAGAGGTACTCATTTTTAATTCAGTACCTAAATTTTGCTGCAATTCTTTCCAAAATGCAGATGTAAATTTAGAATCCCTATCACTGACTATAGACAGGGGAACTCCATGATGTCTGACCACATTGTCAAAATATAACTTTGAAATATCTACAACTGAATGAGTAGTTTTGCAAGGGATAAATATTGCCATTTTACTGAACCTATCGACTACGACCATGATACTGTCATTCCTTTTAGATGTAGCAGGCAACCTAACAATAAAATCCATACTGACAGATTCCCACGGTCTTTCGGGAATATCCAAAGGTTTTAAGAGACCTTTAGGTTTTTGGGTACTAGGTTTACTCTGTTGGCAAGGGACACAACTTTCTACGTGTTTTGACACCTCTTTTGCCATCCCAGGACTCAACAATTTTTGTAAGCGCAACTATGTATGCGACCGACATAAGATAACCACAAATTCCGTAAGGATTTCGGTAAAGAAGTACATTGTTGTACTATCAAACTACCTCCGTACACCACACTATTCATGCGTTCAGTACGGTCATACCATTGACGCTAATTTACAAGTACCGCATTTAATGTCAAAAATAAATTAGATTCAATCACTGTATTTCAGGTATCAATGTCAAAATTTCGGGGTGCCAATATAGCGTACATTACGCTAATAACGATTCACGGTGTACTGTAGTCCACATCCATTACAATAGCAAAATGTAGTACGGATTACCAAATGTTTTCATAGGACCAATAGAAATTTTACTCGAACGTGTGGAAAAATCTACAACGGTAATTTTAGCACGTGTTCAAAAAACTAAAAATTATGAAAAGTTTGTATACAAAAATTGCAAGAAAATTGGTTTTTTTTAAGCTGGTAAATCACGCCCGTTACACGGGCATGGATTAAGTCCTATTTTTCATGCCCGTTACACAAACCTGGACAGTGTTCCGCTTATCATGCCAGTTTTTCATGCTTGTTACACTAGGGACCGTGTCATGTTTATCAAAACATCAAAGTACTATTGTACTGTTTTAAAATTCCGTACGGACCTTTGTAGACGCGACCCAAAACAAAACGATTGATGCAAACCGGTTGACAGGATCGAGGAACCAAGATCAAACGACGACAGTGTCCCGTTTATCATGCCAGTTTACACGCTCATGAACCGCGTTCTGTTTATCAAAACGTCCAAGTATTTTTTGTACTATTCAAGGCGTCCGTGCGTACATTTGTAGACGCGACCCAAAACTATACAACAATTGACCGAATTTTGCATTTTGCGGGACAGAGTTACCCGTTTGCTGACGTCGGCCGAGGGACACGCCGTTTAAGGGTGCAAAGGAACAGAAAGTGGGCCTATTTAAAGGTTTCCAAAGCGACGACCAACGGTCAATGATTTGAATAGAGATTTTGATCTCTCCTTTTGTCTTTAGGGTACTTTCGCATGTAACCAAAACTTAGTCTTGTTACTTTGTTTTTTAGCGAAGATTCTCCGTACAGCTTTCAGGGCATTCGGATATAAACGCAAATAACTTGTTACTTAAAAAAGTGACTTACGTAGACGTGTACGAAACAATGTGATAGATGATGTGGTACACAAAATGAGGCAAAACTTCCACTCGGCTTCAATTTGGGGCATATCTCCTCACGCTATACAATTTTTGTGACTTAGTAATGTTCGTTAGCCACATTGTCCACGTGTCGAAATTTTTTAAACATCTTTCGCTCTCGCACAGAAATGCGGTTTCGTTTTTCGTCTTCCCACTTGCTAACAGGTGCCCAATGCTTTCCTTACGTGGTATGTGTGAAAACACGTGTGTTTGAGAGAGACGACACCTGTACCGAAATCAGTGCACGGAAAAGAGTACGCACAGGTTGAAAACATCCAGTGTGGTTTTTTTTTGTACTTCGCACACAAAAAATGAACAAACTTTCGACACGTGTGACAACATCTGATTATTCGCTCACCTTATTGGACTATATTTAAAATCGCCTCGCGAGGTGATTTGATGTAAAGTTTGAATATGTGCTGGAAGGACGCAAAAATGGGTCGAAATGCGCTAAACGACAAATTTCATCGCGTTAGACGACAAAATATTGTACGTAAAAGTTTTAAGGTATGCAACTTGTACGGTGGCAATATCAATTGTTTGATATAGCTACGGATTTTCTCGTTTTTTCTACGTTATGAAGAAAAACGACAGAAAATAACTGTAACTTTAGCACATGCGAAAGTACCCTTACTGTAAGGTATAATGGAAGTACACAGAAGCTGAGAAGCGTTTCAAAGGCTGTACACTGCATGGTCGTAATTTATTCAATTTTAATTTGTGGTGGTCATTAGCTTTTCTGTTAGAGGCTTAAAATACGATATAGTGTATACTGTATAGTGTATAAAATTTATTATTATACTGTGCTTTTCTGTTGTATAGCGGAATAGCACAAGGTCATTACTGAAGTTTTCTCTCTTCTCATCTTCTGGTTGCTTTGATTGCAATTTCCTGCTTTGTTGCCATTTTTCTGCTCCTCTGTTGCTGAATATCGCCTCCTGTCTGTTCTTACAACAAACGAACCCTAACTGAGTTTCTCGACGTAAAGTAGGACAATGCCCGTGATAGTTGTAAACATCTAGAATTTGTCTTAATGCACCTTTTTTGAAAAATTTTGAACGTCTTAAGACACAACGTATTTTTTGAAACGCTTTGGTATGTTGCATGTCTTTGGGTGACATCGTAGACGTACACCCTTCCAGTCATCGCAAAAAAAGATGCCTTTCCCTTTGCCTCTCTTGTCCGAAAGCCATGAAAGAACTCCTGAGGCCTTTGCAAAATAGAAAACATTTTTTTTGGGCGATTTTGTTAGATTCTTCCCAACGTGACTTAGTTCGCACGGGGTGCGGCTGCCCTCAACATTGTGCCTTACTCCACTGGTATCGGGAAGCAGTGAAGTTTAAAGTGAAGGAGAGGCAAGGTGAGCAAGGTGAGAGAGGCGCGAGCTTCAGTGGTGCCTACACGATTTTTTCGCCTTTGCGTGAAATGACATTGAAAAAGGGGTTTCAACAATGGGAAGGATATGATTATACTGAGACACACGCACTAGTTGTGAAACGTGACTCATTAAAGGGCGTCCCTCTTAATCTGGATTCCTAATATATACTTTGCCTTACCAAAAATTAGTACAAGACGCAAGCGGACAAAAAGAAACAAACGTATATTTTTTCTCGCTGTTAATAACTTTTGAAAACTTTTGTCACGTGCTAATATGTTTTTCTTTTTGTGAAAGTGGTGTTACATTATTTAAAATACATCGTCGATGGGTTTTAAGGTAAGTTTGAAAATGACGTGACAGTGGGTCAAAAAAACATAAGACGACAACTTGTCTTACATTCTAAGTTAAAAGATCACGCAAATTGTACTTCATATTTTTGTGATTTCTTTGTACGGTTGTAATTTTAGCAGTACACCACTAAATTTTTCAAGAAAACGAGAGAAAAAGCCTTTATTTAGCCACACGTGACCGTACCCTAAGCTCTCGAGTTCTTGATGTACCAGTGTGGTACTCCTTTCTACAATGATGTGTACCATTTTTGTATAATAAAATACATCGTGGATCGCTATTAGTGTTATGAAACAATTAGTGTAAAAAAACGACTAGGGTTAACAATTCTAATTGGGTTCAGCCTTTCCCAAAAAAAAAATAACTCTAATTTATGCATAACTCTAGTTTAGGTATATTTTTCCCGTATTCCCTGTGTTCACATAGTCGACGTGTGAACATGCGAGCACAGGTTTGAACGATTTCCCTACGTCTTTATCTCTAGGAATTAAATATTTTTGTGTCGACGCACTCACTTTCGTGTGTGGGCGCCTTTAGCTGACGCATTCTTTGTACAATTGTACAAAATAAAGAGCAGTTTTAATACTAACTAACGCATTTCGTATACTACACTATTTTTAAACTGTCCAAATTAGAGTTATTAACGCTAATTTGGCAGTACCTCTATTAACGTAAAAAAATATTTAAAGTAATTAATTCTATTTAGGGTTCAAGGGTAAAATTTTGGGGGCACCAAATTAGCGTTATTAACGTTAACATTGATTCACGATGTCGTTTCTGTTTCTGTAATTTTATATAGTAAATTTTCGCTGGTGAAACCATAAACATTTATAATTTCCCGTAAGTTTACGGTAATTTATTTTGGGAAACAATTAGCGTAGTGATTATTAGTGTTGTGTATCGAAGCCCCCTAGCCGTTATTCGATATGTGCCTAATTTTGGGGTAATTTTGGGTACCCCATAATCGATATATCGTTTGGACATATCAAGAAGGCAAATAATATGCGATATGTCGGCTGATTATTTGATATATTTTGTACCGCAATATATCGAAGTTGATGTTAGGTCCAAAAAAAATCAAAATCCCCCCCCCCCACTCTCTCCCCCGTGGCGCGCTCTCAAAAGGGGGGGGGGGGGGGGACCGTACGTTTTTTGTGTAGCTTTTCCATACGGGTTTACGTCCCATATCGAGGCCTTCACACTATTTCTCTCGAAGGACTTTCGTCATGTTTGAAAACGGAAACCCTAAAAAATGAGTTAGCGTACAGATTACGTTTGCAAAAAGTATAAAAGTTATGTCGTATGATTACTTCGTACGCAGGTACATGGTATGAAAGTGAAAATTTGAAGTTAAGTTTATCGGTGCTAAAAATCTGAAAGATATTCACTATCGGATCGTAGCAAGCGTGGCGCCAGTCAATTTAAAACACGTGTTTTACAAACTCTACGTGATGGAACATCGATTCAATCAACCCGGTCTGTAGAGTTGGTCGTACGATTACTGAAATGTATGATGGAAATTCACCCTAAATTGAGTGAATTCTTCCTCCCTTCCCATAAGTTTGCCTCTGTTGTCCGGAAGCCATGAAAGAATTCTAGGGACCCCTACAAAATAAACAAAAAAAAAATTGGGCGAGTTTGTTAGATTCTTCCCAGCGTAACTTGGTTTCTCACAGGTGCGGCCGTCCTCAACATTATGCCTTCCTCCACTGGTGCCGCGAAATAGTGAAGTTTGGAGTGAAGGAGAGGCAAGGTGAGTAAGGTGAGAGAGGCGCTAGCTTTTGTGGCGCCTTCACGGATTTTTTGCCTTTCCGTAAAATAGCATTGAATAAGGGGTTGCAACAACAGGAAGGATATGATTATACTAAGACGTAAGCACTTGTTTAGAAATGTGACCTATTAAGAATGTCCCTCTCCATCTGAATTCCTAAAATATACTTTGCCTCACCAAAAATTCATACAAGACGCAAGCAGACAAAAAGAAACAACGTATACTTTTTCTCGTTGTCAAAACTTTTTGAAAACTTTTGACACGTGCTAATATGTTTTTTTTTTTTGAATTTTACAAAGTAGATTTTTGCTAGTGAAACCCTAAACATCTAATAATTTCCCGTAACTCCACGGTAAATTTGAGAAACGATCAACGCTGCGATTATTCTGGTTGCGCGCAGTCACCCACGTCAACCTGTCAAACATTGTACATTTGAAGAACATACCCCGTAAACCGCCATGAGAGTTAAGAAATAACTAGTGTTGTTTTAAACACATTTCATTAGTGTTTTTCTTAGTGAAATGTCACTGCTGACGGTTTTACTCTCTACGGAATTGTGGAATCGTTTGATCCTGACACCGACGAACGTTTTGCCGTACAAATCGACGTCCAATGGGAGACGAATGTCGCTGCGAATCACGCAATGCCAGCAATGGAAGCCAGTAGGAGACCAGTATGCATATTTTGAACCAATCACACGATGTAAAAATGCAGAAGGTTTGTCACGCGGCAGTGTAACCAAATCTGTACGGTATGCAATCTACAGTAATTCATAAGTTCGTTGGCGTATTTTGTAAAAAATTAAAGAGATTTGGTGACGTGCGCCTTTGGTAACAAACGCATAGTACAGTACAGTACACCGTGAATCGTTATTAGTGTTGATGTTTTTCTTGTCTCTTTGAAGTTTAAACATCTTTTCTCCGTACACGCATGTCGGTTCTTAGATCTGACGGTTGAAATGTCGGATTCTCAGCTTCCGATTGGAGGTCTCAATTTGAAAATCGGACATGAGTGCACGGAGCAAATATGATTTAATCGGCGAATTTTTTTTTAACGCATAGCGATACACGGTGTCTGTACTGTTCTGTACTGTAGTTTTCATTGGTCTGTACGGATGATGGATCGAATAATTCATCAGAAGTTCAGAACACCCCCAATCAGAAATGTCTTTTTGTCGTTTTGTAGCCACCCTGTACGGTCCTTCATTTACCGACATTTTCTGACACGTGGGAACACGAAAAAGCTTCGACTTGAGAGTCGACTTTTCCCGTTTCGTATGCAGACGCACTTTATATAAAGTACTATAATCATTTTTATTGTACCTATTTTAATACTTCTGTACGGTTTTCTGTACGATTGCTCCAGTTTTTGTGCTGCCGTACAGAAAATTAAGTGCGAAATACAGAAGGTCCAGTTTTTCGTACGGCATTTGCTGACGTCGAACTCACGGGAACCCTGGAATCTTCCACACGTGTGAATACGACTTTTAAATGGTTGTGAATTTCAGCTTTACGCAGTATATGAAGCCATAGTTTTAGGAAAAAAATTGCTAAATTTTAGATTTTTAAGAAGGGATTGGGATGTATAAACAGATTTAGTGTTTAAGACATTTCAATTAGCAGAAAATTAAATTTAAATTTTGTTGAAAATTAATTAGCAGAAAATTAAATTTAAATTTTGCAGAAAAAATTGTAAAATTGGAAAGAGAGACGCCATGGTTTTCAGATTTTTTTGGGTTAATAAGGGTTCTGGGATTTTTAGTGTGGCCCTATTTTTGTTGTTTCTAAGTTTTGGAATATTAGGAAGCGACGCGGAAGCGTCTTTCTCTCTCCATGAGGCAACTTCCGTACGTTTTTTTTTTTGCAAACAATAATTGCTGATTCTTTGTTTGATTTCTTTCTTAATGTGTTTTTTTCTTAAGATTTTAGTCAAATTTCAAACTTTTACGTAACTGAAATCATAAAAGGCATAACAACAAACAATAACAAAAAACAGATTTTTTATTTTTTTTATTTTTTTTTTCCAGTTTTTTCTATCTGCTATAAAAAATAAAACCGAATCAAAAAAAAAAAAAAAAAGAAAAAAAAAAAAAAAAAAAACATATTCTCTCATGTTCTTTTTCTGCTTTTTGTCGTTTTCTCAGAGTCTCCTCCCCCTGAGAAGCCAGGCGAGTGGGTGGGAGAGAGGGAGGGAGTGAGAGAGAGGTAGAGAGGGGGGGGGAAAGGGAGAGAGAGGACTTGACCTATTTCTCATACTTTCTTATGTCTTTTTTGTCTTTTTTGTCTTTTTTTTCGTTTCCAGAGTCTCCTCCCCCTGATAAGCCAGGCGAGTGGGTGGGAGAGAGAGGACATGGATTTGGGGAAAATAAACATAAAAGACGCCCAAACCAAAAATAGTGTGGTCTACTCCTTTGTGGTGGACCTGGGGGGGAGGGGTGGAAGGAAGGAATTCTCTCTCTCCGAGGAACTCTCTCCCTGGGAATATCTCCTCCCTTCGGAGGCCCTACCTGGAGGGAGGAGAGGAGAGGGAGGAGAGGGTGGAGAGGGTGGAGAGGGAGGGGGAGGAAATGAGGGAGAGGGAGGAGGAGAGATAGAGGGGGTAGAGGTAGTGAAACCCAAGCAACTACCGGCGTTTGATTTGGAGGGGCCGTTGGAGATTTGGATACAGGGAGAGGAACAGTTGAGACTGGCTATGCCGGTAAGGAGGCCCTCCCTCCCTCCCTCCCTTCCTCCCTTCCTCCCTTCCTCCCTTCCTCCCTCCCTCCCTCCCTCCCTCCCTCAATTGAGCAATACCGGGATGTGTTTAAGCCCACACTAAAATATATAAGAATATAAGAAATATGTAAGAATATTAGAAGTATATAAGAATATAAGATCATGGAAGAAGATAACGGACATATAAGAATGTTGTAAGAATATAATATAAGAATCTTCCTTTTCCTCCTCCCTCCCCTTCTTCCTCATCTCCCTCCTCAACGTCCTCCCCTTCCTCCCCCTCCCTCCTCTCCCTCCTTTTTCCATTGTTGTCCTCCTCCCCCTCCGTCTCTTGCCCTCTCCCTCCCTCGTTCTCAACCTTTTCCTCCCTCCCTTTCCCTTTTATTTTGCTCTCCCATCCTCTATCCCTCTTTTTCCTCTTCGTCCTCTCTTTCCTCCCCCTTCCCTAATATTCTACTCACCTTCCCTCCCACTCCCTCCCTCCCCCCTCTCCTTGCAGCATGATGTCGATGCCGGTTCCGTTAAAAAAGTCATTTTGGCCGACGGAGCCTCCGTTACGGTTCACGGAGCTCACTCTGTCAGTTTAACTCGACCGTTGCAGCTCTCTCTCCCGCTGAAATTCTCCAGCGATTCAGTAAAACCAGGAGGAGAGGGAGGGAGAAGAGAGGGAGAGGGAGGAGAGGGAGAGGAAGGAGAAGGTGAGGGAGGAAAGGGAGGAGGAGAGGGAGGAGAGGGAGGGGAAGGAGAGAGAGGGAGAGGAATTGTGGACCTTGTCGATCTTGCGGAAAGGTTAAGGGCTGTCGCGAAATCGGAAAATATTGAAAGTCGAGGAAGGAATTTGATTTCTCTTAGAATCGTTAAACCTTCGGCTCTCGTTGTCGCAACTCCTCCGATTTTAAAAAGTCTTAAAGAGGGAGGAGAGGGAGGAGAGGCGGGAGAGAGAGGAGACTATAGTAACCGTGGAGGAAATCGGTTAAAAGTTAAACGGTTATCTCCGAGTGTGGTTGAATTACAAGCTCAACATAAAAACAGGACGGCAATTCAAAATATGGGAGCGGGAGAGGGAGATGGATAAAAAGACGGGGAGCGAGGAACAGAGGGGAAGTGAGATAAAATACGCCTGGCCTTTCCCGCAAGTTAACCAATCGGATTCGAGACTAAAAGTTTTCAAAAAGGCATTATTGGGAGTTCTCGGAAAACGGGCTTTTAAAAAAGGTGTTTTTCATTTACTGGGGGCACATGTAACTCCTGTCAGTTTAGTTAAAATTCAGTTTGAAATCGATTGTTTTTCTCCGAAAGGACTAATTCCCGTTTCAATTAGAGGGGGAACAAATTTAACTCTGGGAGAAAACGGAAAAGCTTTAGTTCAAAAACAAAGATGGGAAGTTTTAATTCATATTACGGCCGATGAAAATTTCAACCAATAAGATTAAAGCCATTTCATCCGATTTTGTCGACGGTCGTGATTTCGCAGAATTCGGTGTTGTCAAATGGGACTTTTACGTTTTGATTTTTATTTACGTAAAAGTTTTTGTACCCTTTTTTTTTCTTATTGGGTTAAAGGTTTCTGAGGTGAGGGAGGGAGAGGGAGGAGAGGGAGGAGGAGAGGGAGGAGAGGGAGGAGAGGGAGAAGGAGAGGGAGAGGGAGAGGGAGAGGGAGAAAGAAAGGGAGAGGTAGAGAGAGAGGAAGAGTGGGAGGAGTCTACCTTGTTGAGGGAATAAATGGGTGGAGAATGTTTTGTTAATAGTTGTCTATACGGTTTGTCTTTTTTCAGTGTATAAGGTTATTAGTGAAAATTATTGAAAATTAGTGAAAATAAGTCGAAGAGTCAAAATGGGTCAAAGTTGAAAATAATGTTTGGTTAGAGTATTGGAAGGAGGAAGTTGAAGCAATTGAGGAAAAGAAAGAACGAAAACAAAAAATAATTAAATAAAAATTGTTTCCTAAGTACAATTCTTTGTCAATGTGTTTTTGCATCGATGTTCTGGTCATTGTTTGGCAATTATTATGCTCGCATCTTTTTTTAGTTCTTATTTTCTTTTTGTGGATTTTTCGTGGAAGGGCTGCATTCTTTGTAAGTAGCAAATTACTGTGGTTAAGGTAAATAATGGAGCATAATGATTCTTATTTTGATTTTTTTCTATTTTATTTTTATCTTTGATTGTTTTCTTTAATTTTTCCCGCTCCGAACCCCGTTCCGTTTCTTTGAATATTCTTGATATTGAATTTTAAATCTTTTAGAAATGGATTTAATTCCAAAAAAAATAACTATATAGTAGAACTATTTCGGTCAACCCAGGGTGGTGACCGCCAGCCCTTTACAGACAGTCCTCTAAATCCGAAGCGGCATAGGAGCACTAAACGGAGGGCAAAATGGAACCTGAAGATGATTCTTCATAGGTGCTAGGATGTGAAGACGGTGCTAAGGAAATCTCGCCTATAGGGGATAAGACACAGAACCCCTCGCCCATCACAAGATCGTACGGCAAGAGGAAAGAATACACCGTAGGTAGATTGATGGGAGGCACACAAGGGTTGGGTTGTGGAGTCGCATTGACCACCTTCCAAAGGCATCTCCTCTCTGCACATATAAGGAGGCATCTTGGAAATGTCGTCATTGGCGAAGCCCACAAGTCAGAGATAGGATGCACACGTTTCAGAGACACCCTGTTGGAATAGGAGCAATAGATTAGGTTGGCTACCAGAGTGGAGGTCACGGATTCACTGCAAAATCTACCTAGCCTATGTCATACTGTGCATCAAGATAGTATCTGGTAGTATGTGGCTGGGCTCACAGGAGTTGCTCATTAGTAGCATGTCAGACAAAGGTGTTGATATTTGAGTATTGTCTAGGTCTGTATTAGAATAGAAAAAGAGTTGAGGCGGTCTGCCTCTAACTCCCCTTCTCCAAGCCCCCACACTTGCTGTAGTCACTGAAGGCTGGAAAGGGAGCTAGAGCCATGGCTACCTAAACTTCACGCATTTTTGTTTTGTCTTTTCCCATCTATGCTTTGGTGTTGGTCGATATGCGTGCAATGGGAATGGAGTGTTGGAATGCATTGCTGAGTACGTGTCTGGATCACTTCTCACATTTTTTATTGGATTCTAGAGTATGTTTTTGACAATAGCAGAGTGAAAGGAGTTCAGCCTCGAGGCCATAAACTTCAAAGTCCTCTACTCCTAGAAGCAGATCTCATCTGGCCGTAATCTTAAATCCAGATCGGGAGGCTTCGGGCATAATCAGATCATCGGTGGGTTCTTCTTTCTACAAAGAGATTGTGACTCTTTGGTCGTGTGGACAAAACTTCAAAGACCTCTTTTCTTACGTCTTTGAGGAAAGCGTCGGAGAATTAGGAGATAAAGCTGTAAAGGAAAGATATCTAGGAGTCGGCTTTCAAGATGGAGTGCAACTCGCGTAGGAAAACCCCCATCCATGAGTGGAGAGAAAGCTGACCACTGAACAGTTGCCCATGACCAAAGAACTTCTCTCTTCATAGAGTCTGACCCCTTTCATTAGATAGGTTAAGGGGTAGGAAGGAACAAAGGATATCAGAAATAGGAAAAATTGGGAACCGTAGACAAAGGGGATTAGTGGGATAGAAACATTTAGATAACAGGATAAGCCTCAAGGTTGACAGGGACATACATGTAGGATAAATATTAAAATTTTACCTCTAAAGAGAGATTTAGAGAATGATAGGCTAATCTCAAAGAAAGGGAACATTCCTTAGAAAAGGGGAGTCGTAGAGGAAATTAAAAAATCTTAGTCCGCGTTTAGTGGGATTAGGCTCACCTTTGGAAAGTGGTAAAACAAAGATAATTCTCCCACCTTGTTTTTATGAGGAATATAGGTATAACATGAATTTGTGAGTATTTTAGGAAATCGGTGGGTAAATACTGGGTATTACTTTGTTGCAAGAATCGACTTGTCAGGATAGTGCAACAACAAGGAGGCTCGGAGGATAGGAATCATTTTTCTCCCGGGCCTCTTCAGGGGCTAGGGATCTGCATGTTACACCGACGCCTCCATCCGCAATGGGAACTCCAACACTCCCCCCTTCCTCTCCCCCCCCCTTCCTTCCTCCCCCTCCGCCCCTTCCCTCAACCCCCATCCCTTCTCCCCCCCCCCCCCTCTTCCCCCCCCCCCCTCCCTTCCTCCTCCCCCTAAAAAGGCGTCAAGCGGAGCCTGGAGGGGAAGTTTGAAAGAGGAACCGCGCCATCCAAGAACGCGCTAAGGGAAGACGTGTTTTGGGAAAATTTAGGGACAAAAAGATCGAGGAAAAGTAGTCAAGTAGGTGAAGGAGGCAACCATAGACCGAAGAAAAGAAGAAAAAAAAAGACCAAAAATAGGACGTTACAAAGGGGAAGTTTAGAGGACCAATCTGAGACCTTAGCTCTTCTACACGGACCAGAGATGGATTTCTTGGCAGCTAAGGATTGACTCCTAGTTAAAAGGAGGGAAAAGAAAAGATAGAGGAGAGAAAGAAAAAAGCATGAATGAGCCTTAGAAGCTCAAAGGATTGGCCAAGAACAACGCACTTACAAACTTGGGCCACTATTTTGAAAGGAAAGGTTGACGAGATGGGAGAGGGTGAGAGAGGAGCTTAAATAAATAATAATTACTTACAAAATAATAATTCTTAAGCTCCGATGTGATTTTGAAGGAAGGAGGCTCTCGAGGTTTGACTCAGAAACCGAAAGCTTTCGGGGAGGTGATCGACTAAGGTCCCCGAAAACCCGGAGGAAACTCGAACCTCGGTTCAAAGGAAGAGTAGGAGAGATGGGATTGTACCAGGAGCTCGATGGATGGGAATCATGGACAAGGGTTTTGTTTCAAGAAAGGATTTGGGATCACAAGAGGAAGGAGACAATGACGAGCTTTTGGAGGAATCGAAAGACGACAAGCGAATGGAGGAAGTAAAGTCAGGAAGCATGTAAAGATTAGTAAAATTTTGGCCTTAGGAGGACTCATGGGTCGGATAGCCTTGGGTGATTGAAAAGTAATCTGGATATATTAAATTGAGTTAGGACCAATTTTGCAAAAAAGTTCTTACTCGGTTTTCTATATTATGTTCTAAGTCCATTAGCACACACCTCTAGACCCAAAACTACAGCTTAGCAAATTTGAAAATGAGGTGTTTAAACGAGGAGTTTGAAAATTAGGTGTTTAAACGAGGAGTTTATTAATGTACCTGACGGATAGCCGTAAGATGATTGAATATAACTGCAGGGACAAGACCGGATATTTATGCATTTGCAGCTTGTTCAATTGTTACCGAGTATACTCGCGCCCCAAACAAGTAAAATTGGGAATCAATCAAGTGGATTTTCAAGTATTTGGCCGAAACATTGGACATTGGATTGGTTTACCGGAGTGAAAATGATTTGGGTTGCTTTGGATACTGTGATGATGGTTGAGGTGGTGACTTCAAAATGCCATACAGAAATTATGGCGGCTTAAGGCGCGTACCGCACTTTTGTATATTTTCTCTACTTTACTGTCCTCTGATTGGTGGAGGGTTTAGTAGATAGGGGTTGTGTGTAGGTTCTTAGGAATTAGACAGATTTTACTACCCTCTCTATGTGAGAGCATCTATATAAAGGAGCTGTCTTTGAACAGCAATAAATAACAGCTCAGATGTGTGATGATGATTGAGGTGGTGACTTCAACAGGGGAATGTCCACCTCACATTATCCTTTCATGTTGATGGGAGTGACAATCTCATGGAGCTCCCGATTACAACCTATGGTGGCTTTGATTTCGATCGAAACGGAGTACTTAGCGGCATGTCATGCAGCAAAAGCTTCAATTTGGATTAAGGACATCTTGAGTGAATTAGGATTTTTTTGTGAATTATATGAAGATTTATTCAGATAGTGTGAGTATTGTTTCTTTAGTTAAGAATCCAGTGTTTCATAAAAGGACTAAACATACTCGGATTCAGTGGCATTTTGTGAGAGATTTAGTGAAGGATAAAGAATTGTAATTTGTATTTGTTCTAATTAGAGGAGGCATTTGATATGTTAAAAAAAGTTGCAATGCATGATGTCTTTGTCAGAGGGAGACCTAAGTTAGGATTTTTTTGAGTCTGATTAGAAATTATTATTTTGAGTTATTATTTTGAGTCTGGTTATAAGTTATTTTAGATCCCCACATTAAGAGGGAGAATGTTAGGATTTGCAATGTGTTGAATCAATGTTAATGTCAACGTCAATGTAACAATGTTGGCTCGTATTTAGTGTGGTTCAATTTGGTTATGTGTCACGCCACGCATTTCATTTCATTTTGTTTCGCTTAGTTTCGTTTGTACTTTCGTTGTACGTTTCATTTCGTGTATACTGTTTGTTTCGATTCGTTTCATACTTTCATGCGAATTAAGTTTTCA
>JBBHKE010002287.1:0-34144 GCA_037447655.1 Zygnema cylindricum
TGTACGCTAATTCCGTCCCGCTTTTTTTTTTATTATTCTCCATTAGTGTAGTTTATTCTATTTTTTTCTTTATTCTATTTAGGGTTATTTTCAATACGTTGTCTTTTAAATAGAGGGGTGTGCGGTCAATGTCAGACCGTACATAAGTGTACCTTTAAATGTACCTTTTTAAGTTAAAAAGTACAATGAATTAGTTTTAGTAACCGCGGACGCACGAGAATGTGCGTTCTAAAAAGGAAAAAAAACCAGGTCCTAAAAAATCCCGCTCGCACATATTCGTCCGACAGCCGCGTTTCGACCGTGTGAATGTACAATTTGTGTACGATTTGTCAGATTTTTTACGGTGACCTATATTAGTGTAAGCATGTTTGCGACCGACATTTTTTTTTTCAAAGATCCAAATAACCGTAACCAAACAATTAGAATGTATGATTTTTTCAAAAAATTTCAAATTCTTAAATAGCGTACACTACCGTAATTATTTTTGTATGCTAAAAAAATTTACACGCTAGTAACGATTGGAGGTGTAACATACAGTATCGTACTTTAAATTTTTGCGCGTGCGATCCTGTCACATCACGCCACGTTGTCGTGTTCTCAATATCCGTACACGACACAACGAATCGTAATTAGAGTAAATAACGCTAATTCGGTCGACCTAAATTTTGACTCTATCACGTTAACGAGAGTAAATGATTCAATTTTTTTCATTTATACTATATGGTCAAGTTTAATTAGCGAAAAAATCCTAATATAGGTTCGTTTTAAATAGTGTGGAGTACAGACAACGTCTGACTGTGCAAAATTGTACTTTTATAAGTAAAAAGGTACAAATAATAATATAATAAAATCGCACTCACATGTGAAATTGCACTAAACAAAAAAAAAATCGCATCGAAAAAAACGCGTTCGCATAGCTCAGTCCGTCGACAACATTCTCGCCTTTTGCATGCGCGCACGATATTCCGCACGCACGCATGATATTGTGCACTTGCGAGCGATATTTCGCACGCACCATGTTATTGTGCACGCGCACGCGATATTCAACGCTCTCGCACAAAATCATACACGCACGCACAATTATGTTTGCGCGCTTGCATGATTTCCGTTCCCACGTGCAAAGGCACATCGGTTCACTTATCTTTGACGTGTACGCGATTCGCGTATACGTCTATTTGTATATGTACTGATTGTGTGCGTACTATTGTTTCGTTTCGTGCGCAGGTACACAATTTTGGAGTACATACGTGAAGTATCGTTTGGCGATGCAACGCGATATCCAAAATACCATCAACGTTTGGATGTACCATTTTATATTTAAGTCGCGAACCCATGTCGCTTCGCGCGAACATGTAGTTAGGGAGGGTTTTTACCCTCGGAGGATTGATTATGCGCAACGTACGACAGACAATGTTGGCCGCCTATTGGCCAACATTCTAAGTTGTTCCATACATGTAAAGTAGACTAGACGTAGGCTAGTTTCGTTTAGGCCTAGCGTAGCTTCTACGTAGTCTATTTTCATACTTTGAATTTCTAACTTTTGGACAAGAATTTTCTCTTGGCGACGGAGCTGTTTTCTTGCTTTCTCCTAGCCAACGATTGCCCACTATTTCTTTTTCTTCTTGTTAGCTAGCAATAGATGCTAGCTAGCGCACGGATTCTTCTCTCATTGCGTTCGGCCTTGTTTTTAATCCACAGAGTTCGGCCAAGTCCGGAAGGATTCCCTCCAAATTTTTCTTTTTGGCGATTGTTCGAGTGGAGGCTTATGGCGTGGCATCTTGTATTGGGCTGCGCCGTTCTCCAAATAGCTGGACGGTTTGTTTAGTGTATTTGTTTGTGTGGCATGTCGGTTATCTTGTAAAAGTCTTTTTTTTTACCGAATCCGAATTTATTGGTTTGGTTGGAAATTGTTTATTTTGCTTTGTTGCTTTCCTATGAGATAACTCTTGTAAAGAAAACGTTGAAGACCCAAGAGCCTAGTGGCTTACTTGCGGCTTAGTATTCTTGTCCAAAAGATAAAAAAAATATATATATATATATCTAAATATATATATTAAATATACAAATTTTATTTAAAAAAAAAATACATTTTGTTTTTGCTTTCCACTATTTCATTTTTTCAATCTTTGTCTCTTACTCCGCTGCCACTATATTTCTTGGCTTCAGTGTTAAATCTAAATTTTGCATCAAATTTAGGGTTAATCTGTAGAAATTGGGTTAATCTGCAGAATTAGGGTTTTGGCTGCAGATTTAGGGCTTATTCCTAATTATTCTAATCTTTAGGTCGGTACCCTTCTATTCTTTGGCTGAATATTTGGAGTTTTGGCCGTCTAAAATTAGGGTTTGGCAGTGGAATTAGGATTATTCAAGTGGAATTAGGGTTTCATGTTGGCTCTAGATTACTGTTGTCACAAGTTTGGTTGTATATCTAGAGTTTGAGCGGCCTCCGACTTTATTCTAACAAAATTTTCCAATCTATCGCATTAGAGTTTCTTATTTGTTATTTGTCTTCCACCAAACATTTTTTTTTTCCTTCCATTGATCCCCTAACATTCCACGGCACGGCAAAGATGGTTTTTTTGGAGACGGTGTTTGGAGCGAAATTCGTGGAGCGAAATTTCATTCCACGGAGCTCTGCAAAACCCGACTTGCTTCGAACAAGTTCGGTTCACCCTTGATAGTCGATGCCTTGCGGGTGCAAGAGCGTTCCTATTTAGTGTGGACACTCGTGTAGGGGATCGGTGTGGAGTGGTTCCATCGTGAACCTTTCTTATTGAGCATTTGCATTTTCCTGCTTTCCCTAAATGCTTTCTCGCCCTAAGTGGCCTTCGATTTGGGTGTGACTATCTGGAGTGGGATTTCTTGCTAGATATTGCAGTGGGTGGCACTGTGTAGACCTTTTCCTGACTGTGTTGTTGTAGATCTGCACTTAAGGGTGCCGGGATAGCAATTTTCTTATTTTTATACTTCTGGCCCTTTGGCCTTCCGAACTGTTTGCAGGGTAGAGGTTTTGGTAAACCGACTTCTTGCTAGATATGACCATCGGGTTTTCATAGTGATTGAGTGTGTTGACTGGACGAGTGGATTGGTTTGACAAGTGTTGCATCTCGGTTAGGTCGTGCGAAACATTTTATTATTGCAGACAGGGTTTCTCCCCTAGTTCATGCCCCTGGATTGGGATAACCTTCCATATCAGTATGGGTCCACCCGAGGTGGTACATCTTATCGTCCTCAGCAGTTAGATCCTTCGGATTTTTTCCCGAATCGTTGACCACACCCGATCCGATTGCGGATCGCAAATTGCCGTCAGTGCGATCTGGTCTGATATCTACGTCATCATTGTCCTCGGTTTCATCTAGGTCATACCTAGAGGGGACCGAAGAAGACTTTTCGGAGGAAACCTTTCCAACTCCTCACACTCGTAATTTCCCTGCCATCCCAGCTTTAGCACAACCGGCGCATCCTCTTCTTTGCGAAATGGCTTCCTCTTTGGAAGGATCCATGGGTAAGATGCAATCATGCTTTTCCGGATTAAAAGACACCATGTCCTTATCGCATTTCCGGATGTTATACGACACGAAAATGAGAGATATAGCATTTAGATATCATGGTAGGTTTGACCTCCGTGTCGCCTTTTCCCTTCTCGGTCGATACCTCCGTGGTATGGCCCTCACTTTCTATATTCGGCAGTACGAGGATGTTGTTGCGATGATAGAGTACATGGCTTCTTTTGCGGGGTTACCTTAAAGTCCTCGGCCAAGTGGATATCCCATATCAGGCTGCAGGACAACGGTATTAGATGTTAATGGGGACGAGTTGTATCCAGCTATCTCCGAGGTTCCTCGTCAGTATGCGGTGGCTGCCCGAGCGGCGGTCCCAGCTAGAGCAGGGGGAACCATTCCTTTACGTAACCCTCTCTCTGTCATGTTTGACATCCTCCAAGAGGAGTACCGGATGCAAAATCCGGATCAAATTAAAGAGTTGATGAACTTCGAGCGTAGGCCAGGTGAAACTGCCCCAGATTTGCGAGCTTGGATCGAAATTATGCGAGAGGCATTACCAGACCTCAAGTCCGATGCGGAGGCTGTCCAGAAATTTGTGGGACAGTTTCCAGGTCCATCAAAGATGTTTATCCAAAACCACCTCACCCAGATGTTTGGACTAAAATTCACCTTTGAGCAAGCCGCTCAATACGCGGTAGAGTATGAGATGCAGACATCGTGGTGGGACGCCATCAGCGTTCCAAAACTCCTCACAGAGAACCGATTAATCCATCTCCTCCTCCACCTAAAAACCCATGGCCTCCTAATAGGCTCTAAAAGACGTCAGCCATGGGAACTCTACCTGTTAGTTCCGGAAACCGAATGTGTTTCGGATGTGGAAAAACCGGGCACGATGCCCGCATGTGTCTTGACATTATTGCCCGCACGATGACCACAGAGTCAATCCTCGGAATCACAAAAGACCCGCTCATCTTTTGGTTTCAGTTAGGAATCGAAAATGAGTCCGTTGAAATTGCTGTCAGAGCATTGGTCATTGAATGTGACGACTATGAGTGTTTAGTGGGTCAAGACGTTATATTTCGAATTGGCGGTGGCGTGGACATGCACGACCAAACATTCTCTTACCGACCGACACACTTTTTGGAGCGCAAAATCTGCCTCCCTCTCATTTCAGCCCGCCGACCTATACCCACTATGGCTCACTCGGCTACGGCTCTTCCTGCATTTTTGGGGAACTCCGTTGGGGAGGAAATTTTCCACTCTGTTTCGGCCAAGAAAATCATACTAGATAGTTCCCCCTTACCCGAGCTTTTTGCGGAACTAGGTTTTCTAATCAATTCACACACATTTGACAATATTTATAAGTCCTCGTTATCTATTCCATTGACACGTATCCCTCTTATAGCTACAATTGCAACTAATCCTTCGGGTTTCCTTCCGTAAGTTGGAATCCTGTACAGCTAAGTCCTCATACGGACGGGGTCGTTATTTTAGATCTATTCGCTAGGATTGGAACTTCACTATTGTCATGTTCGCGGAATGGTCTCCTCATCCGTCACTACTATGCATTAGAAATTGATGCGTTAGCTAGAAAAGCACAATTACACCATTGTAATCTCTTGCATTCACAATTTTCACAGTTGTTTTCGACGTCAGCCTTTTTACACATGCACACTGCTCTACCACAACACAATTCCATCTTTAGTAATCATCATCTACGGGGTGTCGAACCGATAGACCTTGTTTTCGGAAGGTGGGAGTGTCAAGGCATTTCTCGGGACGGCAAAGGTCTTGGTTTGGCGGATCCCCGTACCAAATTGTTTTTTGAGCTTTAGAGGGTCATTCATTTTCTTCATACCATGGCCAAGCATGTCAGATACATTTTAGAGAAAGTCCTCGCTTATAATGATCCTCGGCCTACAGTTGTGGCTGACTATAAGCGCATAGAACACTTTATCGGACCTCGCTAATTATTGATGCTGCTCGGCATGGGTCCTTGGCACATCGGGTTTGCTCTAAATAAACAAAACTATTAAATGTTGGTCGTCTTCGTGAGGCTAATTTGTTTTTAAAACATCCCACTACAGACATTACGATCGCTTTGCTTCCCTTTCACCAAGTCGAATCATGTTTCCAAACTGACTACTCTCCGAATTACAACATTAATGTACCTGGCCAACCCCTCAAGGTCCTTTCTACTTTAGTGTCTTACCCTAATTCCCATTCATACTCTTGTAGCGGTCCAGGCATGCTCTGGATTAATGTCATTGGAGAGTTAGAGGAGCCTACGGCCACAGAACAGAAGCATCTCATGCATTTAATTCGAGGCACTACTGCGGCCCCCGGCCTTACAGATAAACAACATTCCACTTTGTTGGGTAGGGTCATCAATCCTCAGTCTTTATCATTTCTCATAGGTCTCAGCCTTGCACCTGGTCGCTACGCACAAAATCAACCCGTGCAACCAGCTGGGGAGGGGAATGCGGCGGCTCCTTCACGTCATGTTTCCTCTCGCACCTCTCCTAGTCTTAAAAGAAATCCGTTTCAGTTTTTTCTTTTCCCTTCTCTCACACCTACGGTTAAGGACATCTCTATCTATGATTTCCTCAACCCGAGTCATATATCTTGGGAAATCTCGGCCCATAGAGTCGTTCAATCCACAATTTCATCGTTTTTCGGTCGGCACCGCACTGGATAGCTGCACTTCGGACGCGTAGCTGGCACCACTAGGTGAACTGCCTACAGCAGACCCCGATAAAATACGAGTTAGGCCACTCACTCATCGTCGGCGAGAAAATTGCATTTGCTCAAGCCATGGAAGCTTTCACTATCAAGAGTTTTGAGACGCCCAAGTGGAAGTTCGTTTCCAGTCTCACAAAGGCGGAACATGCACTATTAAATGACATGGTAACCCTCTATATAGATGCGTTTGCTTTCTCCATGAATGACCTTCAACGTCATTCTACTTACAAAATGTCAATCGACCTTGAAGATGATCGACCTATCTTTAAGCCGAAACACCGTCTCTCCGAATTGGAATGGGAGATGGTGGACAAAAGATACGCAGAATTGGAAAAAACCGGTCTAATCTATCGGTCGGATTCCACCTTTGCCGCCCCCACAGTCATGCCTAAGAATAAAGATTCCGACGGAAATTTTACCGAGCGAAGAATGTTTTGGGACTACCGAGAGCTCAATGCACATACTGTTCAAGATCGCCACCCTATGCCTCTAGCGGAGGAAATATTTGACTATGTAGGTGGTGCGAAGTTCTTTACCATTCTTGACTTACGTCAAGGGTTTAACCAGATTGAAATCGAGGAAAGAGACAGGCATAAAACTGCATTTTGGGGTAGTCATGGACGGTGGGAATGGGCAGTCATGCCTTTCGGTCTTAAGAACGCACCCGGCGTGTTTCAAAAGTCATGGATTTGGTGCTGGGTGGATGTAAATTTGCTTGGTGCTACATCGATGACTTGATAATCACTTCTGCCATGGTTGAGGAGCACGCCCACCATATTGAGTGGGTCCTCACCGAGTTAAAGAAAGTTAGGCTGAAGTGTCACCTAGCCAAGTGTACTTTCGGTGCGGAGGAAGTGCCCTATCTCGACCATTTTATTTCGGCTGGGTCATCACTCCCTTGGAAGCTAAGGTAGAGGCGATCACCAAACTGTCGACTCCCACCGATCTCACTAGTCTGAGGGCTTTCCTCAGACTAGCCAATTATTACCGTCGTTTTGTACTAAATTTTATATGATTAGTTCTCCCCTCAATGACCTTCTCAAAAAAGAAGTGTATTTTGTTTGGGGACCCGCCCAAATAGAAGCTTTTCAAAAACTGAAAGCCACCCTTTCCAGCGCTCCCATTCTTCGACCTCCTAACCGCAAGCTTCCCTTTTGCCTACAAACCGATTTCGAGAAGCCACGCATTGCGGCTATTTTAACGCAAAGAGTTAAATGGAGAGTAATACGTAGTGGAATACGCCAACCCTTGTGATTTACCGTTCCCACCCACTGAAAGAACTCTTGGGTGTAGAATTTTTCTCCTCTCTCTCCCCCCCTCAAGCTGCAAAGTTGCTTGCATGGACAAAAATTTAGGAGCTTGAAGGTAACTTCTGCGTGAATCTGGAGAATGGAGACTGGCATAGGCAAGAGCGTGTTTTGTAACCCATGTACTGGCGTTCAAATCCATGCTCTGACCTATTAAGTTGCACCATTGTGGGTTTGAAATACCTGGTGCGGCCGTGGTTCCCGGATGGAATACCATGACGTTTTCTCGTTCCGAAATGTTTGGTGCCGTCCAAATTCCGGCCTTGCTGTCAAAAATTATCCCAACCGCTCCTTTCCGGTAGGCGTGACTGTGGGGAAAAGAGACCAACGTGGGTACGGCGCGGCGTGAATATCCTGGTGTATTGCATCGGAAGAAAGGAGTATGATCCGGTTTTGTTACAAGTGTTGCCATTCTCCCTTCCCCAAGTATCTGCTGTACTTAAATCTGATGGTCAGGGGTCTGCTTTTCCAACAGTTGCCAGAGAACCTGAAGCGGGATCATATTGGTCCAATATGCCCGGAGTCTGTGTGCTTGGGATCCCATCTGAGCAGTGTCAAAAACCAAGGGAGCTCCTAAAATTTGGGTTACCTGTTTCCAGCTCTTTGCAACTTGCTTCCGTTTATCATCTCCGGGTGGACATTTTCCAGGATGTACCCCACTGGTGTGTCGTGGAGCTACTGGATCCACGATATTAATGTAATCATCTGATAGAATGTGCCACTCCTGCGGTCCTGATGCCCTTTTCGTTGTCTTGCTATGGAGTATCCCTAACAAAGCCAACCAGCCACCACAAGATCTACTTTGCCCAGACTAGCTAAATGAGGGGGCATAATGTTATCCACATTCTGGGGAAGACTCCGGTGAGCTTTGGAAATTGAAGTCACTGGAAGCTGTTGAGGATATAAACGGTACAGTTGATGAAGGCGGTGTTCGGTGACAGCTCGTGCCTCTGGTGAAATTTCCATCGATGTATATGACTCCACCCGATATCCTGATTTAAAAAGTGCTTCTTGTTGAAAAGAGGTAATTAATAGTTCACTTCCCTATTTTAGTTTTGTTTTAAAAAAAGAGAAAGAGGATCAAAGGCGCGCCATGGCTGCCGCCATATTTAGAAAGTGGCAGATTTTGAAGTAAAGGGTATTTTACTAAAATGATGTTTAGGTCTAGATTTGAACCTGCACACTCTAGATTCTCTATAGCCTAACGCCTTAACCATTAAGGCGCTACGAAACGATACATTTGATAGGTTTCATAAACATATAAATATTAACGCAACAGCTAATTAACAGCAGACTAACAAAAAAGAGCAATTCCTGCATGTACGCGAATCTGAACCGTGTAAAATATGTTTTAATCGAACGGTCGGCATTATAGCCGCCAAGCGAAGTGAGCTTTTGGCGGCATACGGAAATAGCGTCACGCGGTGCCACGTGGCTACACATTTTTTGATATCGGAGAAGATGGGAGGAGGAACCATGGCTTTCGATTTGACAAGTGTCACCTTGTAGACCTTGTCGTACAATGGTTGTACAATAAGTACATCGCCCATTGTACTTTCTTATACTATATAGTGTTCCTATTGGACTAGGGTTTAGTAGTAGGTAGTCGTGAGTAGGCAGACGAAGACTTTGTAATATTTAGGTACCTCTCTCTAAGAGAGCTTGTAACTATAAAGGTCATCTTTGACCAGCAATAACTTACTGCTCAGGGGAGCAAATTCAGTGTTTTTTTTTGCGTTTGACTCAAAGGAGTCTTGTCCTCACAAGGGTGAGGGTGGTTAGAACATCTGTGTGCCTGGGTGGCACTTATTCAGTGGGAAAGTGGAAGGGGCAAATATTATCCTAAAGACTTTACATAGGTTGCTCATTCTTTGGGTCAATGGAGACCACAGAATTTCAGGTTATGGGCCCACCCTCTAGGGTGCCTATATTTGATGGATCATAATTTTTGTATTGGGAAATGATGATGGAGGGAGAACTATTTGAGAAGCATCTATGGAGCATAATGTCTAGACAAATTCGATGCCCACCTCCACCTGGGTTTGGAGGGACACATTCTTCTGGCACCTCTGCCTCTACAGTTGGTAGAACAACTGCCACCATCACTAAGGATGAAGATGAGGAAGGAGAGGAGATTGTCATGGAAGGAGAAAAGGAAGGAGTTGCAACTCAAGTGACACCTTTCCCGAAGGCGATATCGGTAGCGGCACCACCAAAAACGACGACAAGGGTTCAGACCGAAAGATCAGAGTTTAAAAAGTGGAACTACAAAGACAAGGTTGCTAAGCTCTTAATTCTTAAAAGTATAGCAAAAGGCATTGCCATTCCCCTTATGCATGTCAAATCTTCATCTCAGATTTGGATATCACTAGTTAACAAATATAAGAGTGGATCATTGCACCAACAACAGTTGGCCGAAAATAAGATTGCAGCTTATACCTTTAAAAGAGGAAGTATGAATAATTATTGCAATGATTTATGAGCATTATTTGGAGAGTTAGAGAGTCCAGGTAACTCATGGTCCGAGAGACAAAGAGTGAACACATAAATGATGAAACTACCAGAAGAGTATGAGAATATCATTAACCGATTGCAGGACATGGGAGGTAGCAATTGGAATTGGGATGACACAGTGGGAATGATTTTAGTGAAAGAAAACACCATAGAGCTTAGGAGAGGGAGTCCAAGTGTTCAAGCATTGTCTGCAGGAGCTGATTGGCGGAAGCGTGATGAGGAGAAAGGGAAAGATCCCTATCGAAACTTTGGTGGAAGAGGACAAAGAGGTGGCAAATTTCGATAAACAGGGGAGAGGAACTTCTCAAGGAGGATTATATCACTTCTCCAAGAAACCGGGACACTACATGGCAGATTGTGTCAAACTTGCAGATTTTCGACTGAAAGATGGTCAAGGAACCTCAAAGGATGGAGGAAAGAAAAAGGCTTTCTTGACTCAAGTTCATTGATGAGGAAGTGGAAGGAAAAACTGAACCACAAAAGGAGCTTGAGGAGCTTCTTCTTAATCCGAAAAATAATGAAAAGCATGTCGACATTCCACGGAGACAAAAGTGTGCTTTCAAAGGTAATAGGGATCCACCCGAGGATGGGTGGATAATAGACTCAGGGGCTTTAATGCATATGTGCAAAGATAATTGGTGGTTTACTAAACTGAGAAAGATCCCAACAGTTGAGATAGAGTACGGGGATGGTAAAGTAGAAACCACAAGTCTTGTTGGAACTGTTGACTTAAAGGTTCTAGTTGATGGAAAGGCCTCAATTGTAACACTCTCAAACGTTCTTTACATTCCATAGCTTAGCAAGAACCTAGTCTCAATAACTGTCCTTGATGAAAAGGAGTTTGAAACAAGAACTAGGAAAGGAATCTTCAAAACAAGCTTTGATAATAAGGTTTATTTCATAGCTGAGAAGGGCAGTCAAGGAATGTTCAGAATTGTTCTTTGCAATGAAAAGAGTGTTCTCTACTCGTGTGCAAGCAAGATGATGCTTTGGCATAAAAGGTTGGGGCATGTGCATCTAGATAGAGTAAAGAAAATGAAGAAAAAAGGAATAGTGGAGGGTATTAATTTTGAGGATGATGAGACCGCTGATGATTGTAGTGGATGTGCCCAAGGGAAGATTCATAAACTTCCATTTCCAAAGGCATCCACATTTAGGAGAGAGAAAGTATTAGATCTAGTTCACACTAATGTTTGGGGACCTGCTAGGTATGCTTCACATAGGGGGAAGAGATGGATGTTAACCATCACAGATGATTGATCTAGATACACGAAGGTATACTTTCTCAGACATAAGCCAGAGGTATAAAGATGTTCCAAAGAGTATAAAGTATGGAGTGAAAAACTACATGAAACCTCAATAAAAGAGATAAGAAGTGATAATGGGAAAGAATACACCTCAAGGGAATTTGAGGAATATCTTAAAGAAGAAGGAATTCATCATGAGAAAACTGTTCCCTATGATCCGGAACAAAATGGAGTAGCAGAAAGGGGGAATAAAACTTTAGGAGATATGTCCAGAAGTATGTTAACTGATAAGAGGATAGGGTTGCAGTTTTGGGCGGAGTCTATGAACTATGCTAATTTCATCAAAAATATAGTCATAACATCAACAAATACGGAGGAAACTCCGTATGAGAGGTGGACAAGAAGAAAACCTAATTTGTCTAGTTTGAGAGTGTTCAGAAAGTGAAGTCTACAGTTCGGATTCCGATAAGACTAAATGGAAGTTAGAGGGGAGAGGGAAGCCAGAATATCTTGTAGGATATGATGAGAGCACAAAAGGATACTTGTGTATGACTTGAAAAAGAGAGATATAACTTTGGTAAAACACATAGTGGTGATGAATGAAGAGAAGTCCATTGATCCATTCAAATATAATAAGGATGTCAAAATCAGACTTGAAACGGATCAGTTTTCTGACTTTGACTTTGAAAATGAAGAGAAGGAAGAGGGAGAAAAAGAAAAATCTGCAGATCTACCAAAGGAGAAGGAGGAAAGGACAACATCCGAGGCAACGCCACAATACAAAGTGGAAACCGATGAGGAACTTGATGAGACACCGGAATTAGAATATAGGGGAGCTGAAAATCTCCCTAAACAAAACCCAAGGATGCCTTCCATACCGGCGTCCGATTTTGAAGGGGGAAGAAGAAGTAGTAAATGACTTCAAGAAAGACAAGTAAATAACCAACTCACAAAGATGTCTCACCCAGATGAACCTCAAACATACTTAGAGGCCATAAACACTCCAGAAACTAGCCGGTGGATCACAGCTATAAATGAAGAAATGACCTCTATCATGGAAGCCAATACATAGGAGCTGGTAGATTGTCCACCGGACCGAAAACCGATTGGATGTAAGTGGGTTTTTAAACTTAAATTAAACCCGGATAATACCATTGAGAGGTACAAAGCTAGGTTAGTTGCAAAAGGTTATACTCAGAAAGACGGGATAGACTACGAAGAAACCTTTGCACCTGTAGTCAAATTTCCTTCTATTAGAATCCTTTTAAGTATAGCCGCAGCGGAGGATATGGAAATCCACCATATGGATATTAAAATGGCCTTTTTGCACGGAGAGTTAGAAAGAAGAAATTTACATGAGGCAACAATAAGGATTCGTGGAAAGTGGGGAAGAAAATAAAGTTTGCAAACTGATGAAATCACTCTCTGGGCTTAAGCAAGCCCCGCGATAGTGAAACATAAAACTAGACGAATTTCTGACAGGTTTGAGGTATATCAGAATTAGTTCAGATCACTCTATATATTTATTTGAGGATGAGAGTGGAGTGATATTTATTGCTTTTTATGTGGATGATTTGTTGGTCTTAAGCAAGTCCTTAGATAAAATTAACAAACTAAAACGGGATCTTAGAAGCAGTTTTGATATAAAAGATCTCGGCGAAGCAAAGTACATTTTGGGAATGCAGATGGAAAGACATAGAGGGAATAGAATTATAAGACTCACTCAAAGAAGCAATCGGTAATATGCTAGAAAAATTTCAGATGGAAAAAGCAAACGGATGTACTACTCCTATGGATTTGAAGAAACTGTATGAGGGGAGTGAAGAGAGAGAAATATTGATCATTAATGATAAGATGGATGGGATACAAAAACAATTTAGAGAAAATATCTCTTATCGGCAGGTTATAGGCAGTTTAATTTATTTTATGAACTGTACCCGTCCGGATATAGCTTGAGCTGTAGGTGTCTTTAGTAGAAATCTAAATGAACCAAGAAAGAGAGACTGAGAGGCTGCCAAAAGGGTGATGAGGTATCTGGTGGGGACAAGGGAATTAGGGTTGCATTTGGGAGGGGAGCACACTGACATCACCACTTGGAGTGATGCCAGTTATGGAGATGTGCCTTTAAGGAGGTGTACGACTGGATATGTGTTGCAAATTGGATCTGGTGCATGTTGTTGGAGTAGCAAGCAACAAAAAGTAGTTGCTCAGTCCACTATGGAGGCTGAATACATGGCTTCTTGTGCTGCCACCAAAGAATTAATGTGGGTTAAATCTCTTCTTGAAGAACTTGGGTTCATGAAGACAGGAACTCAGAATGTTTTTTGTGATAATCAAGCTGCTATCTCTATTGCAGCTAATCCGAAACATCACTTCAAAGCTAACCATATGGATATTAGATTAAGCTTTGTCAAAGAGAAGGTAGAAAATAAAATTATTAAACTGGTTCATAAAACTAATTGAGAAATGATTGCAGACATGATGACAAAAGAAGTGCCTTCCCCTAAGTTCATTTATTGCAGAGAAAACTGTTGATTAAAATTGAAAAGTGACTAGGAATTAAGGGGAGTGTTGAAAAGAGGTAATTAATAGTTCACTTCCCTATTTTAGTTTTGCTTTAAAGAAAGAGAGTGAGGATCAAAGGCGCGCCATGGCTGCCGCCATATTTAGAAAGTGGCAGATTTTGAAGTAAAGGGTATTTTACTAAAATAATGCATAGGTCTAGATTTGAACCTGCACCCTCTAGATTCTCTATAGCCTAACGCCTTAACCATTTAGACGCTACGCAACGATACACGTGACAAGTTTCATAAACATATTAATATTAACGCAACAACTAATTAACAACAGACTAACCAAAAAGAGCAATTCCTGCATGTACGCGAATCTGAACAGTGTAAAACATGTTTTTATCGAACGATCGGCATTATAGCCGCCACGCGAAGTGAGCTTTTGGCGGCATACGGAGATAGCGTCACGCGGTGCCATGTGGCGCCACATTAATTGATACCGGAGAAGATGGGAGGAGGAACCATGGCTTCTAATTTAAAAGGTGTCACCTTGTAGACCTTGTCGTACAACGGTCGTACAATAAGTACATCGCCCACTGTACCTTCTTATACTGTATAGTGTTTCTTTTGGACTAGGGTTTAGTAGTAGGTAGTCGTGAGTAGGCCGACGAAGACTTTGTAATATTTAGGTACCTCTCTCTAAGAGAGCTTGTAACTATATAGGTCATCTTTGACCAGCTATAACTTGCTTCTCAGGGGAGAAAATTCAGTGATTCTTTTTGCGTTTGACTCAAGGGAGTCTTGTCCTCACAAGGGTGAGGGTGGTCAGATTATTTGTGTGCATGGTGGCACTTATTCATTGGGAAAGTGGAAGGGACAAATATTATCCCAGATGCTTTACATAGGCTGCTCAATCTGAAGGTCAATGGAGACCACAAAATTTCACTTATAAGTCGGAACTAATTCTTGAAAATAAAGATGAAATCCGAAGTCCGGTGTCAGGGATTGTCAATGACACCAGTTGTCGATTAAAGTCCTCGTTATCAGTCTTGGTTTGGAAAACATTTGACCTGGTTTTCGAATCTGTTTTCGGTAAATATAAGGCCGAGAATGCCTGATCTACTCCCCGTCGGAGTTTTGTCACTTGTAATAATCTATTTCTGTATTCCGTTTCCCACCACTTGGAAATCAGGAATTGCTAGATGTCCTCTGGGATATCTATTGAACTGTCAAACAGCTTCGCAGGACAGGAAGTGGAATACACTGGGTAACGGCCAGACAGAGGAACATTAGTCTTTCCCCGGTTCCATAAATCCAAAGGAACCACAACTTTGGTTCTTTCGGGATTTCCGAGGTCCCGAAGAGTACATTGCTCTTTCCAAACACTTAAACTCATATTCATCCGGGTCCAAGTAGCCATTCCCAACAGGATTTCAAATTGATTCCCTTCTACCACTAAGAAAGGAAATTCAATTTTCACCCTGTGTCCAGTATCTCGGAGAATTCAATGTTCATGGCTTTGATGATTCCATGGACTGGCTGACTGCCGCTGCTTACTGTGCTCAAGCAGATGTTACTTGGGCAGATTTGGGGTCTGAGTTCTTAAGGCATTTTTCTGCAACGCAGAAGTGATAATAAGGTTGTGAAGTGCTCGGATGTGTACCATAGTGTCCTGGTACCCGCCGTACCCGTTAAGTTTGAAATTAACTGTCCGGTTCAAAATGAGAGCCACGGACAAGGTTTTGTAGTCCCCTTCCACCATAGGGGTATTAGGATCTGAAGACAAATATAGCGTTGTGGGTGTTGTTACCCTGTCGACTTTATCTTTTCCGGAATGGATCTCTTCTCCCACGGCCTGAATGAGGATATCTTTTGGCAGATTATGGGAGGAGGCAAGGGTCTTGACATGGGTCAGGGTATACGCCATAAGTTGCCGAACTAGCATGACAGCAGGCTTGGAGGAAGGGAGTGGAGCTCTCGGCGGTGATTTCGGCGAATCTGGTTCCTGATCCTGTTCATTCCCTTCCTTTTCATCACCCTCAGAACAAAAATCGGGCATTGGTGGAGTTTGGGGTGCTTTCTCATCCGGGCGTTCGGCCATGAATCGCTCAAACTAATCTGTCCTCTTCCAATGATTTCTTCTCCCGCTGTTGTTTCTCACTTTGGTAATTTTCGAAACCGGGAGGCAGTCTAGCTTTGGGAGGAAGAGGAGGAGGATGAGTGGGCTTGATTCCGAGGCCTATGTCGCTGTTAAGCGTCACTACCCTTGGCGTGAAAGATAAAGGCCCGGTGGCCTTCCGATTGTGGTCTTTCTAGCTCATTTTCTGCCTGTCTCTCCTCTGATCCGAGGTGGAGGAGCGGAGTTGTTTACGACCATCTCTCATTCCCACATTCCACTCTCCGTGCAGGATGTTGGTTGCATGGTGGGCATTTAGGGGTTCCAAATCCCAGCCCATCAAATCATTGTCGTTAGCACCCGCTATGCTTTGAAATTCAAGCTGCGCTAAATTCTGTAGCAACTCCTGTTTTTGTCTTTGGAGTCATTGCTCTGCTGTAAGAGTAGTAGGGTGGGAAGACGATACCAAACGAAGTGCAACCAATTCCGTAGCCATGGCGGGCATCTGCTGACTTTGGTGTTGGATTATAATCTCATGTGTAAGTCTTGTTGGAACACCCGATGCTCGTTACGGAGTTTCTGGTGTAGGCAACATTGGGCGCCCCCAAGGGTAAAGAAGTTGTAGAGGAAGAGGGTTCACGGCGGTCTCTCTTCCTCGCGTCAACAGAGCGAATTGCATCATTTCCTTTGGAATCGCGTTCTTCCGGAAACATTGCCCCTCCTTGTGCCCCAGGAATCCACAGGCCTCGCACTTGTGGCACTCGGTGGTATACTTGCTCCGGATCTCGTTGGAGATATGGGCGTCGTCAAACTTTGGCAGTTTGATTTACCTCAGTTGAGACTGGGACATTTTCGAAGTTCCACTTTGACAGTGGGGCGGTAATTGTCCTTTATCACCTGTGTTCTCTCCCCCCCCCCAGCTTCTTTGAGCCATTCTTGCTGCTGCTTCTGGCTTCTTTCTAAACGCTCTACTTCCCATTCCTTCAGCTTGAGGGCTAGCTCCGATTTGAGTTTTATGCTGCAGCATTTCCATCCATGTCCTGGTTGTTGACAATTTAGTCAATTGTACACAATTACCTGATCGTCTGCCCCCATTGCAGGTTCAGGCCCGCCGTCCGCATTTTGCTTCCCTTTAAGCTTGTGAAAAGCTTGAAGTTCCGCTTGTTCTTCCCCACTTAAGGAAGTTTCCCCAACGAACTTGCAAAATTCGCTCAGGCCTTGCCTATTACGGCCTTTTCCCTTGCCTCACTGTGAACGAAGTGGTCGTATAACTTCATTGCCACCAGTAAGATGTCCTTGGCAGAGGGATTTATGTCATGAATTGCTTGTCAGACAATCTAATTATCCAAGGTAGTCCGCCTTGTTGGTCCGAAGGAATTACAAACAACAATAAAATACTTTGTGGCCATTAGAAGTAAGTCAATGAATGACAGCTTGGTTTTTTGGCAAAGGCTTGAAAGACAGTTGAAGAGAGTCTGGGGAGTCTCATTTTTGAAACATCGGAATTTTGTGAATTCTTTGATTGCCGATTGGTTCCTCTCAGTGTAGAGGAGTCTCAAGATATTAAAAAAGGTAGTGCAAGGGGTGGGGTTGGCCACCATGCGTGTTGCTTCCCGAGCTGCCTGAATGGCTTGCACCTGGTTGACATAGGCCCTTCCTTGGGCCAGGAGCTTCATATCATCAGTGAAGGTGGCTGTCACAGGTGTGGCCGCCGCAGTAGCCAAGTCATCCTCTGTAGAAATTAATGGTCCATTTAAAGTATTTTCTAGGTCTAAATAGAAATATAGAAAGTAGCCGAGGTAGTCTACCTCTAACTTCTCTCTCCAACTCTCAAACTTGTCGCAGTCACTGAGAAATTGGAGAGGGAGCTAAAGCCATGGCTACCTAGGCTATCCAGAAGTTTACGAGAAATATATATGAGTTAGGGGTTTATTTACTAAAAGGTATGTGCCGACCACAAGATTTGATCCTGGTACCTACCGGCCAGCAGACAGTCAGTAGCCGGTAGCCTTAGCCGTTAAGTCTTTTACTAGTGTAATGTACTATAGGGTTTTATTTTTAATTAAACATTATCAAGTAGGAGAGTTTATTTAACTCTAACAGTTTACGGGAGACATAGATCCAGTAATCTAAAAGTACGGATTACAGTACGGATAAGAAACGAATACCGCGCATTTATTCCTTTAGCGAAACAAATACCGCGCATTTATTTATTACGGCTACGATTAAATATGAATTTAATCAAATGGCCGGATTTAACGTCGAGATAGCGGAAGAGGATTTCGGCGGTTTGTGGTCATCGCCACATCGGATGACACGTGGCGGAATTACATTCGACCGCGGCATCTCCGAGGATTACGCGAGCGAATTCGGAAATTCCACGTGGCGACATTTAGGCCATGTCGTACAGTATCTGTACAAAAAGTACACCGGCAGCTGTACTTTTGTGTATAGAACTGTTATCTGATTGGCTCCGTACATCACTAGATAGAGTCTGTGAGAGAGATAGGACTTAGAAAAATTAGGAGATAGGACCCTCTCTCCTAGTGAGTTTCTGTATAAAAGGTCAACTTTGACCCTCCATAACTTACTGCTCAGGTTAGAAATTTCAGAGATTCTTTTTGCCATCGACTCAAGGGAGTCTTGCCTTCACAGGGGTGAAGTTGATCAGTGTTATTGTTTGCCAGGATGGCATTTGTTTTTTCTGAAACACAAAGGGGTCAGGATTATCGTAGAGGCTTCTTGAAAGCTATCCACTCTGAGGACTTATGGAGGTCTCACAGTTTCACGTTATGGGCCCACCCTCTAGAGTACCAATCTTTAATGGAACTAGCTTCATATACCGGGAAAGTATGATGATAGGAGCTCTATGCGAAAAAAGGTTTTTGGGGGATAGTGAGTGGACGGTTGGGGCGTCCATCAAGTCTTGGAATTCCTCCAGGGTTTGGAGGAAGCACATTCACCAAGAAAGAGGATCCAACTTCAACGGAGGAAATAAAGGAAGGAGAGCTGGTGGACAAAGGAAAGGAGAAGGAGGCGACCACACTAATAGCAACTGGTTTGGCATTCATGTCACGTATTCCGAGAAGAATGATACTGAAACATGGAACTTCAACAAAATGGCGGAAAGGCACTTCATCCTACGCCATCTCACTCAAGGACTTGGATGTCCTCATTTGCAGGTAGAAAGGGCATCCGATCTTTGGATGGCTCTCATAGAGAGGTACCGAAGTGGTACGATTCAGCAACAACAGTTGGCTGATCAGAAAGTTAAGGAGTATGTATACAAAGGGGGAAATATGTTGGATTTTTGCAATGAGCTTGCTACATTCTTCATGGAGCTACAGAGTGTGGGGAAAGATTTTAGTGAAAAAGAAAAAGTTAACTATTTACTGATGAAGTTACCCGATGAGTTCGAGAACATAGTCAACCGTGTGCAGGACTTGCCGGAAAAAGGTGGATATGGAACTCAGTGGTAGGGATGATTCTCGTTCTGGAGAATATGATTGAGATCTGAAGGAGAGGAAAGAGTGGCAAAGCCTTGGCAACTGCGACCAATTGGAGGAACAAGGATTCCCGGAAACCGGTCTGAAACTATGGAGGGGGGGAGCACAAAAAACAGAATGACGAGTTCAGACCAAGGGCTCCCAAAGGTTTATGCCATTTTTGTAAGAAACCTGGGCACTATATGGCAGAGTGCACTAAGCTAACCGAGCTTCGGTTAAAGGAGGGGCAGATCGGTGGTACCCCGAGAGGAAAGAAAAAGGCCCTTATGACACAGGTACATGAGGCGGAATCCGAGGACGAGGACGATGAGCTCCTTTTAGATGAGGAGTTGGAGGCGAAAAACGAGGTCAAAATTCCACGAAGGCAGAAATGTGCTTACGGTGGATTGAAAGGTGAAGCAGGCAGGATTGTAGATTCAGGTGCCTCCATACTTATGTGTAAGGATATGCACCTGTTCACTAAGATAAGAAAGATTCCCACCGTAGAGATAGAGTACAGGGATGGGAGGATAGTCACCACTACTCTTGTAGGATCGGTAGATTTGAAAGTGTTAGTAGAAGGAAAGACATCCATAGTAACATTCTTTGATGTATTGTATATTCCGGAGCTGAACAAAAACCTCATCTTTACATCTGTATTAGATGATAAGGGTTTTTTTACTAGCACTAGGGAAGGAGTCTTTACTGCTAGTTTTGAGGAGGATGTCTATTTCATTGATGAGAAAGGTAGCCATGGGATGTTTAGGCTGGTTTTGAGTAATGAAACGAATAAACTTTATTATGCTGGTGTTCATGATATTATGATGTGGCATAAGAGGCTTGGGCATGTGAATCTAGACAAGTTAAGAGAGATGAAAAAGATGGGAGTGGTGGAAGGGATTAAGTTCAGTGAGAGTGATAATATAAGTGATTGTAGTGGATGTGCTCAAGGTAAAACACACAGATTACCCTTTCCTAAAACAGCCACCTATAAGGGAGAAAAATTTCTAGATCTAGTACACACAAATATTTGGGGACCGGCTAAAGTGCCCTCACCAGAGGGGAAGAGATTTATGATGACTATCACTGATGATTGGTCTCGGTATTCCCGAGTGTATTTTTTGAAAAACAAGTCCGAAGCTCAGGATTGTTTTAGACAATATAAAGTATGGAGCGAAAAACTCCTTGAAACTCCAACCAAGAGAGTAAAGAGTGACAATGGTGGGGAGTATATTTCTAACCAGTTTGAGGATTTTTTGAGGGAAGATGGAGTCCAACACCAAAAGAAAGTTCCAGAAAACCCGGAATAGTATGGGGTAGCTGAAAGGTTAAATAGAACACTAAGTGATAGTGCTAGAAGCATGTTGTCAGATAAAAAAATAGGAAAAAGGTTTTAGGCAGAAGCAATGAACTATGCTAATTACATCAAAAATAGAGTTCTTACATCAGCTATAAAAGATCAAACACCTTATGAGAGATGGACATGCCGAAAACCAGATATATCTCACTTAAAGGTTTTCTGCAGTGAAGTATTCAGTCTAGATACAGATCGGTCTAATTGGAAGCTAGATCCTAAAGGAAAATCGGGATACTTATTAGGATATGATGAGGATGTTAAAGGATATAGAATTTACGATCTAAAAAGGATAGATATAATCTTAGTAAAGCATCTAGTAGTTATGGATGAAGGAAAGTCTGTGGATCCTTTCAAGTATACAACGTCAGTAAAAATCAGATTTGAGTCAGAAAAATCCGATGACTTTGAGCTTCCTAACTATCCATGTTTTAGAGAAGATGACATTCTTGCAGGTACAAATCAGACCGAAAATGACTCGGCTATGGAAACTCCAGTGACAACTCTACCCGAAGCGGAACACGTGGTGGAAATTGATTCGGAATTAAGGGATAGTGGAGAAGCCGAGTTTATTCGAAAGAATCCACGAGAACCATCTATTCCGGCCTTAGATTTTGAGGGGGGAAGGAGAAGTAGCAAAAAACTACAAGAAAAACAGGTTAATAACAAGGTAACTAAACTATCTCATCAAGATGAACCTCAAACTTATGGAGAGGGGATGACTTGTCCAGAAACAAACAGGTGGAAGACAGCCATCAATGAGGAGATGGCCTCAATTATGGCAGCCGATACTTGGGAGCTGGTGGATTGTCCACCTAACCGAAAACCAATCGGTTGTAAGTGGGTTTTCAAATTAAACTGAACTCAGATAACACAATTGAGCACTACAATGCCCGATTAGTGGTAAAGGGATTTACACAAAAGGAGGGAACGAGGAAACCTTTGCCCCGGTGGTCACATTTCCCTCCCTCCGCATACTTATCAGCCTGGCAGCAGCGGAAGACATGGAAGTGCACCAGATGGACATCAAGACAGCCTTTTTGCATGAAGAATTGGAAAAGGAGATCTTCATGCGACAACCCGAAGGGTTTGTGGAGGAAGGAGAGGAGAGTAAGGTATGCCGGTTGATTAAATCTCTTTATGGTTTGAAACAGGCGCCTCAACAATAGAATAAAAAGCTTGATGAGTTTCTTACCGGTTTGGGATATATCCGGATCAACTCAGATCACTCAATCTATGTTTTCGAAGATGAGGAAGGTTATATATTTATTGCAATTTATGTTGATGATTTGTTTGTTTTAACTAAATCAATGGAAAAAAATAATAAATTGAAAACCGATCTTAAGGGGAGATTTGAAATGAAGGATATGGGGGAAGAAAAATATATTTTGGGAATTCAAGTAAAGAGAGACCGAAAAAGAAAAATTATAAGATTGACTCAAAAGGAAGCAATAGGGAACATGCTTGAAAAATTTCAAATGGATAAAGCTAATAGTTGTACAAGTCCAATGGAGTTGAAGAACAGAAGTGAAGGGAGTGAGGACGAAGGAGTCATAGTTTTAGACGAGAAATTATCTCCTGAAGAACAGAAGTTCATGCAGACTATTCCTTACAGGCAAGTAGTGAGAAGTCTAATCTATTTTATGAATTGTACCCGGCCGGATTTAGCTGCAGCTGTAGGAGTGCTGAGTAGAAGTCTAAATGTCCCCACTAAGAGGGATTGGGAGGCAGCTTAGAGAGTCCTTAGATATTTGATAGGAACTAGGGATCTATGGTTGCATTTGGGTGGGGAGAATACTGACATCACTACTTGGAGTGATGCCAGTTATGGTGATGCTCCGATGAAGAGATGCACTTCTGGATATGTATTATATGTGGGTGATGGGGCTTGCTGTTGGAGTAGCAAACAGCAAAAAGTTATTGCTCAGTCCACCATGGAGGCTGAGTATATGGCCTCTTGCTCTGCTGTAAAAGAATTGATGTGGGTTAAGTCTTTGCTTGGTGAGCTTGGTCACCTTAAGAGTGTTGTGCAAATTTTTTTTTTTGATAATTAGGCACCAATCGCTATTTCTGCCAATCCTAAACATCATTTTAAAGCCAAACACATGGACATTAGACTCAGCTTTGTTACAAAAGAAAGTAGAAAACAAAATAATCAGTTTAGAGTACCGACAAGATAGTGAGATGGTAGCAAATATGATGACCAAACCTGTGCCTTCCCCTAAGCTAATTTTCTGCAGGGAGAAGTGTGGTCTGAAATTAAAGATTGACTAGAAAATAAGGGGAGTGTAGAAATTAATGGTCCATTTAAAGTATTTTCTAGGTCTAAATAGAAATATAAAAAGAAGCCGAGGCAGTCTACGTGTAACTTCTCTCTCCAGCTCTCAAACTTGTCGCAGTCACTGAGAAATTGGAGAGGGAGCTAGAGCCATGGCTACCTAGGCTATCCAAAGGTTTACGGGAAATATATATTAGTTAGGGGTTTATTTACTTAAAGGTATGTGCCGGCCACATTATTTGATCCTGGTGCCTACCGGCCGGGAGACAGCCGGTAGCCGGCAGCCTTAGCCGTTAAGTCTTTTCCTAGTGTTACGTACTATAGGGTTTGATTTTTAATTAAACATTATCAAGTAGGATAGTTCATTTAATTGAAACTGTTTACGGGAGACATATATCCAGTATCGTAAAAGTATGTATTAGGGTACGGAAAAGAAACCAATACCGAGCATTTATTTCTTTAGTGAAATGAATACCGCGCATGCATTTATTACGGCTACGATTAAATGTGAATTTAATCGGACAACCGGAATTAACGCCTAGATCGCGGAAGAGGTTTTTGGCGGTTTCTGGTCATCGCCACATGAGATGACACGTGGCGGAATGACATTGGATCGCGGCATCTGTGAGGATTAAGGGAGTGAATCCGGACATACCACGTGTCGACATTTAGGCCATGTCGTACAGTGTCCGTACAAAAAGTACACCGGCAACTGTACTTTTGTGTACGGAAATGTAATCTGATTAGCTCTGTACATCAGTAGATAGATTCTGTGAGAGAGATAGGACTTAGAAAAATTAGGAGATAGGATCCTCTCTCCCAAAGAGCTTTTGTACAAAATGTCAACTTTGACCCTCGATAACTTATTGCTCAGGGGAGCAAATTCAGAGATTCTTTTTGTATCGACTCAGGGGAGTCTTGCCTTCACACGGGTGAAGTTGATCAGGGTTATTGTCTGTGAGGGTGGCAGTTGATTTTGCTGAAACACAAAGGGGTTAGGGTTATGCTAGAGGCTTCTTGGAAGCTATCCACTCTGAGGACTTATGGAGGTCTTAGAGTTTTATCCTCTGCTTGTAAAATGGCTGCATCAAGAGTTAGATGATATATCTTAATGCTAGGAGCTATGAAGAGAGGTTGACGCTCCTTATAGTCTGCCTACGCCCCTCTATAGTAGTTGACCATCATGGGAAAGAGAATGGTTTCGAAGTCATCCAGAATTGCTCCGCCCCGGTACTTGTTGATTTCAGATTAGCTGAAAGATTTCCACAACAACTCAAAATCTAAAAATGCAATCCCCGAGCTACCTACGGTAAAGATCCGAATACCCCCCATTTCCTTTTCTTCCTTAGCAGAGTTGGTGAAATGGGAAGAGGAAGGCCCTGTTGGGTTGACAAACTGAGCGGGCGAGATGACTCTTGTATCATCTTCCTCGGTATCGGAACCGGGTTCTTCTTTGCTAGATGGTGCGGCCCCTTGTGGTATGGATCCCCCTCCCACTGAAGAAGTACCAACGCCGGAATAGATGGTTAGAGGTAGGATGTTCCCCACAACTCCTCCAGGTCCAGCAGAATATTGTGGACCTCGGAGAACGGTTGGCACCGATGGGATGTGGAGACGCGGCTTGTTCACAGGCTTCCTGGGGATTGTTGGTGGCGGAGACAACGAAGGGGATGGAGACAAAGACAGCTGAGCCCTTGCGAGGAAAGGTGTCTGTCTCCTTCTTCGCCTCCTGGAGGCCTCGGGAGGTGAAGTTCGGGAGCTAGAGGAAGGGGAGCGTTGGTGAGGGGGGGAATAGGCTGGTACGTTGTATTTGTAGGGTAACACAAGCGGACCAGATGACCCACGGACAAGTGCAGCGGGTGAGACGGATGGTGATGGAGAGTGGTCTAGACAGTCTGGGATTTGTGGTGGGTTCCGAGGAGTGAGATGAATAAGGTGGAGGAGCCGAAGATGGGGGCTCCGAGGATTTTCTGGGAGAAGTGGGAGGAGAGGTTCGAGATCTCAAGGGGATGTGAATCCTCTCGTCAGGTCGTAACTCCAGTAAAGCCTCCACGGCAGTAGACACCTCCACCGAGACAAAGGCAGTCTCTCCCGGAAAAGCCGAAGCGGTTCTAGAAGGTAAATCTGTACCCAAACCCTCCACATTAGGTCTTGTGTCCTCTTCTCCTTTCCGCGGAAGGAGAGGCTCATGGCTTGGCTTTGAAGAAGGCATTCTAGGCTGAGTACTGACAAGAGTAGAAGTCCGCGCTGTTGGGGCTTCTGAATGCGGCACTATCTTTCGTGTAGGAGGAATCTTCCCGCTAAGAATCGCACTCGTCCTACGCTGAGCTTCCCTAATGAGCGTCAATACCTGTTCCCATGCATTTCGCCTCTCTTCTTTTAAGGCCTCCCAATCTACCGTGATGGGTCCGGCACTCGACGTAGCCTGTCTTTGGGATTCTAGAACCTCCACTAGTTCCTTGGCTTTTTCCACTACTTTGGTAAGATCCGCTATCTCTACCCCCAAAATTTTAGGATCATTAGGTCTGCTCCGCCACCATCCCTTAGACAAATCTTCTAGTCTCGTACCCGGAACCTCAGGATCAGTTGGTTCGGATTGGTAGAGCCCTCCAGAAGAGCAGTCAGGAGGTGGTGCACGAGCTGGTTCCTCGGTTGATGCGGACACAGGAGTTGGGGAAGTCTCCTCCTTGGGAAGCAATGCAAATCTCCCCTTGCTGTCTCGATGGTCAAACCTCTTCCCCTTCAATAGATCTCGTGTTTCCCTCTCGATACCCCCTTCTTCTCTACGAGGCTCCGAAGAGGTACGCCCCCGAGAGGGTATGCTGAGGCGGTGTCCTGAGAGGAAGACGGGGGAGGGCGACAATAGGGAGCTGTGTGGGACCAGCCCTGCATTGATTGTGAAGAGCTGCCCTTTGAAGAACTGCTCAAAATCCCCACCACCCCTCCCACGCGTCTAACCATTCTGACTCGATATGTCCGAGCCACTCTCTGTACCAGCTCCTTCTTCACCTTGAGCTCATGGAGGTTGTGAAGGGCAAGGAGTTCCTTACGACCTGGGCGACGTGGATAAATCAAACCGCGGGGTTAGTCGAGATCTTGGCCCGGGGAATTTTAGATCTGGTGTGAAGCCCAATCCCTAGAAGAGGACCCACATGGGGCTCCCTCTGCCCCTGGCGCTTTGGCCTGGCCCTGGGAGACACTCCGTTCCTTTCTTGGGCCTGAGCCCGGGCTTCCTTCCTTTCCTCAGCATAGGCCCTGGAGGCCTCCGCCAAGGAAGGGTAATGTTTGGGAGTCAGGTCGGGAGGAAGAGGAGGAGAAGAAGCACCTGCTGGTTACTTGATCGGAGAATCAAATCCGGACTCTATGGGTACAAACTCCTCTGCCATTTGAGTCTTTCCCTCTTGGGCAGGCCTCTCTTGCTGACCCTGCTCACCGGCTCCATTATCCGGGGTCTCTCCTCCCCCTATTTTGACAGAGGTTGCTAGAGAAAGAGAAGTGAATGTAACTAGAGCTCCCTTCCAAAAAGAGAAGTTCCAAAGTCAAAGCACCTATCCCCTCTAATCCGAGAGGAGCAGTGGCTTTTCAGTACTGTACTTATCCACGGGAAGTCTATTACATTTGTTCCCTCAAAACCCACTGTTTCGATACAAGGAAGTTGCAATTTTACTCTGGGAAGTTCACTTCAAAGCAAAAGAAACTACAAGTGAAGACACAAATGCACTACCACGTTGACATATAGAAATAAATAGGAATGGTTGTTTCAGATTTAACAATATCACATTGACCACAAAAATAAAATATAAGATGGAAGATATAAAAGATAGCGAAGCAAGCTTAACCTATCCCGGTAATTTACGATGACAATGAGAAAAAGGCGAACTCTCTCCCAATGGTAGTGTAAATAGGTATGGCACTCCTTCAACCCTCAGTGTCCGGAGCTCAGAACCGACTAGACTCTTCTCAGTTTCAATCAGCGAAAAATCCAAAAATCACCCAAAGGGACGATAGTGCCAGCTACTAGCCCGAACTATGACTCCCACAATCGAAAGATCCAAAACAAAGATGGCAATAGAGTCAAAACAAAACAAAGATTCTTTTAAAAGAAGGTTTGTTAGATTTTTTGAGGGTTTTCATATGAGACAGTACTGAAAAGCAACCTATCTCCTTTGACCCCAAGTGCCTTATACATCGTATTTTGTCAAATTGCAGGTCCAAAAGTCAAAGCTACGCTATTAACAAATGAGCGGCAAGCAAGTGTAATTGAACTGATATAAGACAGAAGAATCCGTACTACAAATGGGGAAAAAAGTTCTGCTCCGAACTGCGACTAGATCCGCAGCCGGAAGTTATTATTTGTTCCACAGTTTTAAGACGAATGTACTAAAAGGACACGGAAGTGCCAGGCTTTGACTTAATGTAATAAATGGACCACTGGTCAGCTGAACCTGAACTGAATTGGTACAGACTATTACAACCATAATCTAGATTACAGTCCGAAAGTCTACGTGGCAATCCACAATGTACCCCCCCACTAGGGCTGGTGGAAGATGGAGCTATGTAACAGAACTGCGATCTTTCAGACGGTTGAACTTTGTAGTGCGGCCTTCGTTAGGCGCGAAATAAAGTGTGTCTTGTTCAGTTGAGGAAATACTATAATCCTTCTGGTTGGTTGTGCTCGCTTCTCCGTAATCTGAGAACTGTACGGGTCAGAAGGGTACGGAAATCCTCGGTAATATAAAAGTGTGCCTGAAAAGCACTCGAGCTTGACAATGGACCACGATATCATCCCGGTGGTGAGACGCAAACTCCAACACGTGTCGACAAAGGCTACACACGTTCAAATTATCAACTGGATGATTGAGTATTGTAATACGAACATAAAGGAGTGCCTTATCTCCAGGACCTTCAACAAGTTTCCACAACACTTTACAAGGGATTATAATATAAGTAAGAAGTAAAACATTTTATTCTTACCTTATACGAGTTGTTATGGCTGCTTACATTGCGTGTCTTATTATATTATTTGCTTATAAAGTGGTATTTTGTTTACCTCTACATTTATGTGTGCGCTTGGATCTTTCTTTCTCCCCCCCCTCCCCCCCCCCCACATCCTTCTAATGTCGCTATGTTGGATCCTCGTGCACCGTCGCCGAATACCAACGACGTTGCTTGGGCATAATTTTGCGACAACTGGAAAGTTACCAGTTTGGCGACGAAGATGTGTCATCGCCCCTCGTTCTATCATACTAATATTGTTAGCAAGCAACCACATTGGAGCGTCGGCGCGTGGTTGGAGAAATTGACCTGCGACGACAATTCGTCGTCGCCACAAGGATGGAAGTTTTTAACTAGAAAATCATGCATATTTCAATTTTATGTCGTCAGTTAGTACATTAAATATGAATCTTTGTTGAGTCGACAACGCTTTGTCGTTGTGTCAAGCTCAGGTGCATTCTCAGCACATTTCTACTCCCACGATTTCCGGGGCCTCATTCACCCTGTACGCACCCCAGCGTACGTGGAAAGGGAGGACAATCAGCCAGATCAGATCCTTGTACTATCACCAAGGAGCACAACGCAATTTAGTTCACCTGAAATGGAGGTCGAACGGCGGAGTTAGTCCGTTGCAACGGTGGCGGCTCCATGGCATGGCATCTGTTCTATGTAGCTCTAGCGGAGGGGTACATTGTGGAAAGCCACGTAACCTTAGGGATTGTCCTATAGATTCTGCTGTTAGCCGTCAGTAGGATGTTAGTTCAGGCCCAAAAAACGGCTTACGTTGGGTCAAAGATAGGCGGTTTCATGTTGATTCAGGACTTTGTTGCCTTTAAGTGTACCATAAAAGGACCGTTTGCTGCAAATCCAGCCGGACCCAGTCGCCTAACTTTTTGCCCTAAGTGTAGTACATACTATTTTGTCTTATTTCTGTACGATAAAAATTGGTGGCCGCTGATTGGTTGTGGAATTGCTTTGACCCTGGCCCTGCAGTAGGACAAACTGTGATGTGTAAGGCACTTAGGGTCGAAAGAGATAGGTTTCTTTTCAATACGGTAAAAGGGACAAACAATATAAGTACCACATTACACCACAATGCACAGCGGAAAGCTCCAAGGATCTTCCCATAGCAACAGCAGGTGCACACAGCAGTGACAGACTAGGTTGCACTTTATTTCTCAAGAGGGGATTACAAGATTCAGCGCTCGCTGCGAAGGTCTACTCAAAGAGTGTCTTTCACTACGACTGTCCCACTATTTGAACTAATTAGCTGCTAGTCAAACCAACAGTGTACAAATGTACACAAGGACCTTCGCGGTCAACCAAGATCTATCCAAGATGTCTTTCTAGAACTATACAGTTAAATCTACATTTTGCGGCGTTGCTATACCGCCACGCTGCGTTGCTATGCTGCGCTACACTATTCTACTAAGTTGCTATGCTGCTATGTTGCGCTGGTCTGGAATCGCAGCTGCGCTGCTCGGCAACCGCAACCATAGCAGCCTAGTTTCTAGCCAATAAGTACTCAACCCTGTAACCCTGTTACAAGTACTGTCTCTTGATAAAAACCGTAGAAATTCCAACAAATTTTCTTTTGGAGAACCTTTGTTTGTTATGTGATTGTGACCCTACTGCCATCTTGGATTGCATTTTTCCTTTGTGGAAGTCATAGTTCGGTTGGGTAGTTCGCAATATCTTTCCTTGTTGGGCGATTTGGGACTTGTGGTTGTTTGATACCGACACGGGTCTTGCCGGATCCAGGTTGTGGAAATCGAGGAGTTAAGGAGGACATTCCCTATTTTGGTGTCTTCGAGAGAGATTTTGTCTCCTCTTCTTGTCAACGTTTCTTTTGGGGGTATGTTAAGCTCCCTTGCTATTATTGTGAATCCTATCTTTATCTATATTTTTCTACGGCAAGGTGATATTGTTAATTATGAAACAACTTATTATTCTTTAATTTTTCCGTTATTCTGCGTGGAAGTGCCTTTGTTCTCTCTTTAGAAGTCCTTTTTGGGCTTCGGTTGCGTTTCAGCCGAGGTTAACTACTAGTATCTTTTGGACCAGAACAGTGGGTTTTGAGGGAATCTTTGTTAGACTTCTAACGGACGAGCACCCTACTCAAAAGCACCCTGTCTCATTCGGATTAGAGGGGATTGGAGCTTCAAATTTTGGGATCATCAGTTATTGAGAGGAGTTAGGGTTCTCGTTACTGATAGTTCCGATAGTTCTATCCGTTTGCCATCACTCGATGGGATGGGGAGAAGCTCAAGAAAAAGGGGCTCACGAAATCGGATCTGAGGAGAAGGGTAGTCAAGATACGTTTCCACTTGAGGAAGAGTCACAGGTGCCCAAGGAATCAGTCCCCTTTGCTTCACCATTGATTATAGAGCAATTTCTTAAGGGAATGATGCCCCCGGCAGATGCAGCCGAGACTCCTCCTAAACAGCCAGTGAGGCAATCCACTCCTCCACCTCCGCCTGTCTTTTCTCCCGAGAACTTTTCTACCTTGTCCGAGGCTGCCAGGGCTCGAGCCGCGGAGAAGATTCAGAAACAACCGTTATTTCCCAAATCACGTAAGAAGGGTTAGGCCCCTAAAGAAGTGGTCCCTGGCCACCTTCTCGAGGTCCAACGCTATACTAGATCTAAGGCTCCGACAGCTGAGACATACATGGATCTTGAGATTTTTGCGAGATCAGACCGAGCCAAGATCTTACGCCAAGTGGGAGGTGTAGTTTAAATACTGAGCAGTTCGTGCAAGAGTAGCTCTTCGACCTCAGTCCAAGAGCAACCGGGGATGCCCTCAACTTCACGCCAACAGCCTCCCCAATCTCAGGACACTACAGTCAGCAAACTGTCTAGGGGCAAGGCGACCTTTCGGTCCTGGGCAGGGGAAGGAACCAACAAGTGAGGGGTATTAGACCCCAAGAGAGTGCACCGCTTTGGTCATCGAGATAACAAGGGTAGGTTTGCTCCCTAACCTAAAAAGGAGCATTTCTTCCCTTCCGCCTCAGTCTCTCTGATTTCTCGGTCTCCATCTGCACCGGTTGTTTCACCTTCCGAGGGGTTGTGGCGTTCGAGACCCACAGATCCCGAAGTACCGTGTTTGGGGATTGCAGATCTCTCTAACGAGGTGAGCAGCACCTTGAGACTAGTTGACATTATGCGATCGCAGAGTGAGGCTACGGTGGGGGCCGGATCCGTCACCATAAACTAGGAGGCTCTTGAAAAAGAAAGGAAAGTGGCACTGGAACAGGAACTGCTCCTCATTCGGGAGGCTAGATGGAGGTCACGAGGGATTGTTAGTGGACAGGTAGCTCCTCCTCAGAAGACAGGTCCCTTTCTAGGAGGACAACCTCAAGGTTAGGCAACTCCTCTTGCGACGCACGCTCCAAGGACTTCACCGAGACGTAGACCAGAATCTCATCTTCAACGGGAAGGGGAAGAAACAACAGTGCCTAATGGAGAGGGGTAGGGTGTAGATCGACCGGGTAACTTTGCTGCTGCTAATGCTGCGCATCCCACCTTTTTGTCAGTGGCGGGATCTTCCACTGTGAAAGCACTGGTGCAACTACAACCCGACCGGAGACTCCACATTTCCCTTGGACTATCCTCTCCTCCACCATCACCACCTATCGCCTCCTCCCTTTTGCCATCCCTTTCTCGTTCTACCGCAGTTCGTGGGTCACCGGACCCGCATGCCTTACCTTAGAAATACGATGTCCCTACCTACTCGCCTCCTCACAGATGTTCTCTTTGTTCCAGTTTGGGAACTCCACCTCTTGACACATCTATGAGGCTAACCAAGAGACAGACGTCTTATCCTACCCGGCCTCAGCAATCTTCGTCTCCATCCTTGTCAACGCCCATTTCAAAAAGACCTTTGAACATACCTCGTCTTCATATCCCATCGGTGGAGACAGTTCTAAAGGAAAAATTATACACTCCTGGATAAAGAGGAGCAAGAGATCCTACACCACCTTTAGCAGGGAGACCACCCTCAGTGGGGGAGGGGGACCACAGCTGATACACCTGCTCTTCCTATCGGAGGGGGAAGCGGTTCAGATCTAGAAGGTGTAGATATAGGGGCAATTTCACCAGCTCAGTTTGTCACACCCACCAGACCGGCCTCACCTCAATTCACCAATCTCGCAAAGGAAGAAAAACAGATGGGAGACGTCCAGATCTTTACAGAGGATAGTTCTAGAATAACTTTTTCTGTTTTCGAACGATTGTGGAAATCTTTCACCCAATCTGAGTTTAATAAATATAGGGGAGGGTCAATTCTCCATGACTTCGAAACTACCCTTTTCCCGATGATGGTCAACTTTCTTTTTAGGGGAGCCCTAGTAGACTATAAGGAGCAACAACCCCTTTTGATGGTGCAATTCTGTGTCTTCCATTCGACTACAGAATACAGGAAGCTTCTAGATAGTATTTAACTTACCCACTTTAAGCCACGACCACTGCTGCCCAAGAAGGCAAACTGACAATTTGACTGCTCCCCTATGCAGCTTGAACTCCATTGAGTCCGTAGCAAAAAGAATCACTGAAAACGGCCAACCAGCCGATAAGTTATGAGGCACCAAAAATGCCAATTTGTACAAACTCTCAAAGGGAGAGGTGACTACCTACCAAAATTTTCTAAGTTCCGATTCCTTCTAATAACTTCTATCTACTTAAGTACGGACCAATCAAATTATTGTACCGTACCAAAAAGTACTACTGCCGGTGTACCTTTTGTACGGCTTATGTACGACAAGGCTATTAAGTGGACGCGTGTCTGCTTTTTATTTGTCCGTACATTCCTCGGAAATCCTATGACCGAATGTCATCTCTCCACATGGCTCCAGGTCATGCCACGTCACAAAACGCCAAGGTGACCACTCCGCGATTTCGGCGATGACGTGCGCCGTCGGATTCGTAATGAGACGTAATCTTAACCGTTATAATTACTTGCGAGATATTTGTTTCGCTGTCAACCAAATGCGAGGTATTTATTTTGAAATGATGTCGTACTAAAACTGTATCGATGAACGCCGTATCTAGTTTTAGTTAAATGGATTTCTTACTTCCTAAATGTATATATATCTATCATACTCTATAGCACTTAGCATTGGTCTTATTCTAGTAGGATAAAGCTGACCGCTATCGGCCAACTTGACGAACCGCAAGTTCCGGGTTCAAATCCTGGGTCCGTCAAGACTATTTTTAGTAACCTTCTAAAAATAACTGCCTGTTGAACTAAGGCAGCCATGGATCAACCACCTTCTCTATCCTTCAGTGACTACAACAAGTATAGGGGCTAGAGAAAGGAGGTGGAGACAGGCTGTATGTCCTTTTTCTTTTTCTTAACATATTTAAACCTAGAAAATACTATAGAAATCTATGAATTTCAACACTCCCCTTATTTTCTAGTCTAATTTTTATTTTTATTTTAACCCGAATTTTTCGTGACAATATTTTAATTTAGGAGAGGGCACAGGTTTGGTCATCATGTCAGCCACCATTTCTTCATCAGGCCTATACACAAGATTTAAAATTTTATTTTCAACTTTTTCTCTTACGAAGCTTAATCTTATGTCCATATGTTTTGCTTTGAAATGGTGTTTTAGATTGGCTACGATTGTGATTGCAGGTTGATTATCACAAAAGATTTCATGCACTCCCTGCAACTCTGAGACCTCCATAGGTACTCAGAGTAGGCAGCTTGTTAGAAGCCTCTAGGATAACCTCAATTGTTTGAGCTTCGTCTGAATATTGTTGACACCCTGACAGAATACAGACTGACCAGACTGCACCCCTTGGAAGGGCTAACTCCCCTGAGTCTACCACAAAAAGAATCATTTAATTTGCTCCACAGAGCAGTTAATTATCAATGGTCAAAGATGACCCTTTTATACAAAAGGCCTCTGAGAGAGAGGCGGCTATCTCTAATTTTCTAAGTCCTAAAACCCTCTCTAAACCCTCTACTACTGATGTACGAAACCAATCAATTGAGTGTACCGTATAGAAATGTACTTGGTCCGAAGTACTTTCTGTACGGCCATTGTACGATATGGCCAGAAAGACAACGCCTGCCATATCCGGGTTCGC
>JBBHKE010002287.1:34154-93068 GCA_037447655.1 Zygnema cylindricum
TCGGCGCCGTTGGTGGTGCTAGCACCTTCGTCACACCTTGGGGAGGCTAGGCACGCCGGATGCACCTCGTCCAAATGCGCGCTCCGGCTTTCGGCCCGCTCCGGCTAAACGTGGTTGCGGCTTAACGCCGCTCTTCAGGTATGACGAAGGTGCTACTCCAAATAACTCCAAAGATCGTGCTACTTCTTCACTTTTTCTCGTTGTTCGAAATAGTGTCTTTTTGGAGTCGTCGCGCCTCCAAAGCTAGGCTGTGCTACGCACCTCCAATTCTCCTTATTGAACACTCCTTCTGTCGCCTTTGTCTTTTTGCATGCATAAAGCGGGCACAACGTGCTTCGCACCTACGGCGCTTGTATTTTGATTCTAAAGCTTTAGTGTGACTTGCTACAGTGCCTTTGGTGTAGCATTTGGTTGTCAACATGCAACAGCAGATTGTTGGTGAACAAGTAGCACGCACCATTGAAGTGGCTCGTGCTGAAACATGGGGTTGCAAAAGTGTGTGTTCAGTGTGCGGCGTCCTAACATGGATATACCGTTTTAGGTCCCTTCTCATCTGCCTTGATGGCGCTTTGCGTTAACACGGCTCTTTTCCCTAAGACTGATACTACAAACCCTCTGTCACAGGCCGAGCTTTTCGACCGTGTTCACTAGTTCCACCAAAGGCTCCTCTCTACTAGTGCGCTTGCAATGTGGGCTTGTGTGTTAACGAGCATCAAACAAACGCTTACTGCTGCTCGTGCTTTGCAGCTTGCAACACTCAGTAGCAATGAGAATACAACTGCTTTTGGCTTTGGTATTCATCTTGAAGTTTGCTTTCTTTTTTGGTTAAGGTGCCGCAAGAATAACCCAGAAGGGCACCAAGAAATACGCGCAAAGAAAAAAAACATGCCTTTCTGTGAATCATTCCGTCAAACTTGTTGACGTAGAAATACCTCGTTCAGCTCCAACTCAATAATAGGGGGCATAGCCTACAAAAAAAGAAGGCGCACACAAATTACAAGTTTCACGGGAGTAGGGTTTCATGTGAAAGCAGCACCGTAGCAGGTAGCACGTTCTTTGGAGTGCTTTCGAGTGCTTAGGAGTGCTTTGTAGTAGCACGTAGCACTAAGCTTTGTAAACGAACTACAAGGCAGCCGCACGTGCAAAGCACCGGGCTTCTTTCACTCTTATGCGTCTATTTTTAGACAACGTGTTATTCCTAGCACCCTAGATGTAACAAGGGAGGTGCGCAGCATTTCAAAGCTCCCTAATTAAGCCCTTCCCGTAGGCCGATGCTTCTTCTTGCACTGCTTTTTTTGGACGATGGTCTAAAGAATGCTACGCACGTAGCGAGGATTTGTCGACTTCGTGATTGCATGCTGGCCGCTGAGCACACCGGGCGCTGGCGCCGCCTTGTCTTTCGGAGCTTCAGTATTTATGCTTTTACTTCTACGGCTCCAATGCTATGCACGTCCATGGCCAACGCTTGTCTGAAGGTGGAAGCTTCGCACCTTAGGTTTGAAGCACTTCTTTCATTTTGGCTTGCGCGCCTTTGGCCGCCACAAAGGTTGCTACTTCTTGCACTACAAAAAAAGAGATAAAGATATGATTCATAATACTAGTAAGCGATCTCAACATACCCCCAAACACAACAATGACAACAAGAGGAGACTAAATCTCTCTTGAATACACTGAAAGAGGTAATGTCCTCCTTAATTCGTCGGTTTCCGCAACCTAGAACCTGCAAAACCCCTCTCGGTATCAAACATCCACAAGTCCCAAATCGCCCAAAAAGAAAGATAGTGCCAACTACCCACCAGGACTACGATTTCCACAATCTTGGGTTGTTATTTATGAAACAACTTTTTATTCTTATATTGTTCCATTATTTTGCGTGGAAGTGCCATTGTTCTCTCTTTGGTAGTCCTTTTTGGACTTTGGTTGCGTTTCAACCGAGGTTTACTTCTACAATCTTTTCAACCAAAACAGTGGGTTTTGAGGGAATTTTTGTTGAAGTACTTAAACAGCAACCTATCTCGTTCGGCCCAAAGCGCCTTATGCAACAAAGATTTTCCGGTTTTAGATCTTAAAGGTAAACGCAATGCAAGGAGCTAATGAGCAGAGAGCAATTGCTATCAAGCAGACATAGGAAAAATAAAGCAGTACCATACTTAGTGCAAAAATTTATACTTCAGACTCTGGCTAAATCCGGAACTGAGAGTCCAAATTGGACCAATAATCTACCAAAAGCCCTGAATTGGCGCTGGGACAGAAGACTTTGACCTACGATAATTAATGGATCAAAAGTTAGTTAAACCATAACTGAATTCCTACTCACAGCTAACAGCATAATGTAGATGACAATCCAAAAAGTTACATGGCAATCCACGTGGTAATGTAAAGGTGTGCCAGAAATGCACACGAGCTTGACAGCCTCAAGAGAGGATAGTGCTAACCACCCACCCGAGCTACGATTTCCACCAAAAGACAATCCAAAACAAATATGGCAACAGAGTCAACAACACAATGCAACAGTTCTCAAACAAAAAGATTGATTGGATTCTCTAAGGGTTTTCTTAAGAGACGGTAGTGAAAAAGCCACCTGTCTCTTTCGACCCAAAGTGCCTTATACAACCAAGGTTTGTCCTACTACGGGTGCCAAAGTCAAAGAAATGTCAAAAGCCAATCAGCAGCCAGCAATTGTTATCGTACTGACATAAGACAAATCAGGTTGTACTACACTCAGGGCAAAAAAATAGGCGACTGGTTCCAGCTGGATTTGCAGCCAAAGGTCCTCCTATGGTACACTAATGGGCAACAAAGTCTTGAATTGACGTGAAAACGCCTAACTTTGACCCAACGTAATAATTGCTCTGCCCGTTTGTTAGGCCTAAACTAACATCCTATTGACGGCTATCACCATAATCTATAGGACAATCCCAAAAGTTACGTGATTTTACACAATGTACCCCTCCGCTAGAGCTACATAGAACCGATGCCATGTCATAGAGGTGCCACCGTTGAAACGGACTAACTCCGCCATACGACCTCCGTTTGAGGTGAACTAAAGTGCCTTGTGCTGCAATGTGAAAATACAAGGATCTGATCCTGCAGGTTGTCCTCCCCTTTCCTGTACGCTGGGGTCCATACATGGTGGAATGAGGCCCCGGAAATCTTGGGAGTAGAAATGTGCCGAGAATGTACACAAGCTTAGATGACCTAGGATCAAATTCGGGTCAGGTCACAAATCTTTTTGTCAGAGGACTATTTGCTGTTTGTTTTTTCAACTGCCTGAGCTGCCTTAGTCTCAAAGACTACGACAAGTATATAGAATTTAGAGAAGCAACTAGGAATTATATTTTAATACGTTTATTTGTTCAATAATCAATTGTACAACATGCATTAAATAAGAAGAGTGTTTTTATATTGCATTAACAATCATAATGTGATTTTTTCAGCATCAAAACGTACACAATTCGAAACAACAAGAATATCCCATTGAAGAGATACTAATCTTACAATCATACGTGTCTTAAAGAATATACACCTATGTAGTCTACTTTATAATGTTAAAAAAACCGGATTGGGATTAAATGATCATTTTTTGTCAATTGTTCATAGTTGTATAAATGTTTATGGATAAATTTTTTTAGAAACTTCTTCATTTGACTATTATAAAAGAAATGTTAATTTTCAGACTATATCTTCTACTATTATATTTTTTATTATTTGACTTGATCTAAAATCATAACCATATTAACAAACCTTCACCGAATGTGTAACACTTATGAATAAACCTATAAAGCCTATAGAATAATGACGTTTTTGCAGATGACATTCTTCGTGTAGGTTCTTTTTTTATCTTCAAGTATCCGGTCTTCAATCGACACTTTTACATTAGCTCGAGATGTGACACACGACAATGCAACATATAGTTGTCCATGTGCAAACATTGACTATGGCAAATTAAGACCTTGGTGGTGAATTGATTTTCATTGTGCCTTGATGGTGAACACATAAACACAACAGTACTACAATTATATATATTTTTAATTGGTTCCTAAATAGTCCTAAACTCAATAAACATTTGTTTGTAACATCTCCACCATTTGCGCCACTTTCTTTGACCAGCTCTACTCTAATACGGGACATGTATAACTTTTGCGTGTGAACCGCGCCTCCTTTTAAAATTACCCGGTCTGTGTGGTCGTGGTTGTGGTCAGTGCCGCGGTCCACTTCGCTTTTGTGGTCGTTGTCTTGGTCGTTGTCAATATCTCCGGTCATAGTCATTGTCGTTATCGTTGTTGTGGTCGTGAAAAATAAATTAATTTAATTTACTTTATGTTACATAGTCGGTGTATTTACAACGCTGTCGACATCACGACGACATTGTCATTTTCCAAAGCGAATCTACCGTACTTTTAATTTGTGTATTGTGTCACTATTTTTGGTCTGACACATCTGTACATCACCTCTTTCGATGTCGGTTTAGTCGTTTAACGCTTTCATGGTCGCACTATTGCTGTGGCGATCGCGGTCGTCGTCGCTGTTGTGGTCGTTGTTGCTATTGTCGTCGTTGTTGTCGTTGCTGTGGAGGTCATGGTCGTCGTCGTCGTCCTTGACGTGGCTCTAAGGGACATGTCGTTTTGGGTCGCGTGGACGCACGTACACCCTCTATTTAAAGGTTTTCACAATGGCGACCAAAGGTCTATAATTTTTATCACGCCGAAACGTAATCAAACGGTAGATCTTTACCCTTAGATCCTTCGGAGAATCATGATGAAATTTGTAGTCATGATGTTAAAACCCGAAAAAGACAAATACGGCTCGGTACGCACTTGTTCGCAGGTGGAACTTTCTCCAATGAGCTTACTTCGTCGCGCAAATACAACCTTTTATTCAACTCACAATCGGCCGAATGGGGGGCAACTTTTATATTTTTGACAATATTTTTCATTTTTAGGTGAGACCGTCAAAAATTGTGTCCGTACTGACGTCAAAATGTAAACGCTGGAAGGCTTAAGAAAAGACAAAAAAAAAGTCTTACACTATCAACTTCAGGGATAGGAAGGCATTCCCTCAAGCAATGGAATGCATACAGAACAAAAATAATTGGAAAATTACACCGTGAATAGATATTAACATTAATAATGTCAGTTCGGCGCCCACAAATTTTGACCCTTGAACTTAAAATATAATTAACAACTCTATTTTATGTTTCATTGGTGTTGGTATTTCTTAATTAGCATTAATGACTGTTATTTAGATTTTTTTTAAATAGTGTAATGTATCACGTCTATAAGTCCTTCCTAAAATTGTTTATTATTATTTAGTACAGACTTAGAAAGTAAATGTATGTCTCGAAGCATCGGTAACTTGGCAAACTTCATTTGTTTTTTAACGCAAATCCGGCGGATCCGGATTTCAAGCGTCACTATATGTAATAACAAAAGTGTTAATAAAGGTGTGTTGACAATGCCTGTGACGGTTGGCAACATCTACAATTTGTGATGTCGCACTATATTTTTTGTAAGTGATTATGATGTTGCATGACTATTCGTGGCATTGTAGACGTACCGCCTTCCAGCTTGTGTCATTTCACAGTTGAAGACGATGGGCTTTGCTTTTGCGTCTCTTGTCCGGTCGATGTGAATTGGCATTGGAATCTTAAGACCTCCGCAAAACAAAATACGTTCGAGACGCAAACGGAAAAAATAAAACAAATTGTGTTCTTCTACTCGTTGTACTGAAATCAAACAACAAAATTTAGCGAATAGTGTATTTTTCTTCGTATCTTGGTTTCGTTTGAAATTTTGAGAAATTTTAACACGTGCGAATATGTGTTCTTTCTTTATTTAGCGGAAATACTTTTTTTAAAACACATCGCCGGTGTGTTTTAAAGAAAACTTTGAAGATGAATTTTCTTGTTGTGTTGGTGGGTCGTGAAACACAAGACTAAACATGTAGTAAATTCTAAGTTCAACGATGACGCAAAATGTACTTCTCATTTTTTCGATATTTTTGTACGGTTTAAACTTACGTTGTACGGCAGTAAGTTCTAGGGGAAGAAAACTGAAAAAACCCTTATTTTGGTACATGGAAACTTACCCTACGTGTTATATAATGGCGTCCACGGTTGAAATTGAGTGCGTCGTCACTAAAAAGCGCACTTAGATTTGTAGATTTGATTTTTCAATCATAAAGAAGAGGGGTAATGATAAAAATCGCGAGAACCTTTTTTCACATGTGAAAGTGTGGAATACATATATACCATGCCGCAACGTATCAATTGAGTGCAGGCACGATTTTATGCATGCACACTTGGTTCATATCGTCGGTTCGTTTGTATTAGACATGTGCGCAATTCACGCACGCGACTAATAGGATGAATATTGATTTAGTGCGCTTGGTGTGTTTCATTTCGTGGGTACGCGATTCAAAGGTACGACCGCGGATATCGTTTGGACGACATACGGATCGCGAGTATAAGGAGCGTTTGGTGGCGGTATGATATCGGTTCACATTTAGGTCGTGGACCCTTGTTGGTTCACGCACATATGTTGATACGGAGAGCTTTTACCCTCGGATGGTGGATTTTGTTAATCATATGGTAGACGTTGTTGGCCGCCTATTGGGTAACATCATATGTTGTTTCGATCATGTAAACTAGCTTACATTTAGGTTAGGTTTCCGTAAGCATAGCGTAGCTTCTACTTAGGCTAACTTTAGACTTAGAATTTCCTAGCTTATGGACAAGAATTTTCTCTTGGCGGCAAAGCTTCCCTTTTGCTCTCTCTCTCCCGATTTGTCACGTTCATCTTTGCTTCTAGCTAGATAGTTGTCGTGGCTAGGTAGTGTACGAACATTTTTGTCCTTATTTTCTACCTACGTGTTTTAATCCACGCGGCCCAAAGCTAAGTCCGGAAGTTTTCCCTCCAATCTTGCGTTTACTTTGGGAGTGGTGGATTGGAGGTCGTGTGGGGAAGCATCTCAATCCGGATGTGCCTTCCACGGGCAGCTGAATGGTTTGGGTGTTTGTTTTTTTTTTGCTTGTGTCTTGTTTGAGGTGGAAAGAGTGTTTTTTCAACCGAATCTGATTTTTCTTTGTTGTTGGTTGGAAGTTTTTCTTGCTTTGTTGCCTAGTGAAGATAACACTTGCAGATAATACAACAAAGACCCGAGAGCCTAGTGGTTGCCTTGTGGCTTAGTATAGGAATTATTGGTTCCATGTCGCCTCGGGGGAGTATTCTTCCTTTATTCTTTGTCTTATTTATGTTTATTCTCTTTCATGATGTATATATATTTTGTCGTTATCCGTGTTCGTTTTTCGATTGTATATATCTTCACGCGTGACTCTACTGGTTGTAATGCATGTTTCGCTTTGCTTTCTCCTCATGCACGCCGTATATATGAACAAGGACTATCGCGGCTAGAATATTCGATTGTGTATCCAAATAAGTGTTATGTGTACGAATTAGCTTTAGTTTTTGTTGGCGTTAGGCCCATGAACCCAAAATAGAGTTATTAACATGAATTTTCTCTTTACACATATTATTTGTTACCTCAAACATCGATTCACAATGTTAATTGTGGAATGGAAACCTGTGAAAAATTCTTACAAAATTGTATATTTTTAGGTGAGACTCGTCAAGTACTATGTCCGTACAGAGAGAGGGCTCTCACTCTTTCTGATAGCGCGAGTGGAGAAAGCCTCAAACTACATGTGTTGAAATACAATTTCACTAAGGTAAGTTGATTTGTATAGAGATGTAAAGGTAGGGCTATAATTTAAAAAAAAAAGTTTTTCCCGTTTGAAAGTGGGGTCAGTTCATAGAAGTAGTGCAAAATGTGTAGATATTAGTATCGTACGTTAATTCACTTTTGTAGTTTGAAAGAGTTTGTGATGTGTTTGTGTTTATTATTGAATTATGTTATGGTTCATGTTGTATTGTGTGTAGCCATGTTATACTTAATATTGTAATGTGTGTAGACGTCAGTACGCCTATTTTTGTTGAACATGAACCAAGACAGTTAATTAGCACATAGAACGCATGATGTTTTAAATGAGAAACTATAATGAGGGGTGCACTTTTTGAAAAACGACTATGGGGCATTGTGAGTGATCGTGTGCGACGCCCATCTGCAAATTTGGAGTTCCACCTAGGTTTAGAGGAGCTCGATTCTCAAAAGGATGAGTGGAGACAAAAGAGGTAGATGATGACAAAGAGAGCATCGTGTTGGACAAATTCAAAGAGAAAGGGAAAGAGAAACTCACACCGATAGGTACTGGATCGATACCGGTAGGAGTTGTTCCAAAAAACTGAGGCAAATAATACTGAAATATGGGATTTCAACAACAAAGTGGCAACTCATTTTATTTTCATGCGTTTAACCCAAGCAGTTGCAGTTGCTACCTCTGACGTAAATGTAGACAAGACGGCCGATCTGTGGGAGGCTCTTCTAAATATTTACAAGAGTGGTACAATTCAGCAGCAAAAATCGGAAGATCAGAAGGTGCAAGCATATGTTTACAAAGGAGGAAAGATGCTTGATTTTTGCAATGACTTGTTTGGATTATATATGGAGTTGGAGAGTGCTGGAAAACAGGAGATTGAAAAAGAAAAGGTGAATACTTTGTTAATCAACCTGCTGGATAATTATGAAATCATTTTTAACAGGGTTCAAGATTTGCCAAATCATCAATGGATTTGGAATTCTGTTGTTGTGATGTTTTTGGTTCGGGAAAACACCATTGAGATTAGGAGAGGAGGAAAATGTGTTCAAGCTTTGGCTGCTGGAACTGACTTGAAAAATCAGGATTCCAAAAAACCTTATGGAAACTTTGGTGGAGGAGGGAGAGGGAACCAATCGGATGGATCCATATCTAGGCCTTCGAAAGGGGTTTGTCATTTTTGTCAAAAGTCGGGACATTACATGGCGGAGTGTACTATATTGACGGAGTTGAGACTTAAAAAGCGACAGATCGGTAGATCGGCCAGAGGAAAGAAGAAGGCACTTGTGGCAACACAAACAACGGGAGAGGATTTTGATGAGGATGACAAAAAACTCCTCAACGAGGAATTGGAGGTGAAAACGGAGCTGGAGATTCCAAGAAAGCAGACTGACGGAGTGAAATAAGCTCTTGAATAAGGTTGGATTATTGACTGAGGTGCACCTATGCAAATGTGTAGAGAGAAACATATTTGTAGAGTGAGAGTATGGGGATGGGAGAATAGTAACCACTAGTTCGTTGGCATCTGTGGATCTGAAAGTCTTAGTTGAAAGTAAGACATCCATAGTCATTTTCTCCGATATCCTTTTTATTCTGCAGCTGAACAAAAATCTTATCTCTACGTCAGTCTTAGATGACAAGAGTTTTGAGACTAACACCAAAAAAAGAGTCTTTGTTGCTAGCTCTGAGGATAAAGTATACTTCACAGCTGAAAAATGTAGCCAATGTATGTTTAGGCTGAATTTGAGTAATGGACAGACGAGAGTTTTCTATGCCGGTGTAAGTGACTTGATGATTTGGCATAAACGATTGGGACATGTGCATCTAGATAGACTAAAAAAAATGAAGAAGATGGGAGTGGTTGAGGGAATATAGTTTGGGATAATGAGACCGTGGATGACTGTAGTGGATGTGCTCATTACCTTTCCCAAAAACAACAACATATAAAGGAAAAAAAGTTTTAGATCTAGTTTATACTGACATATAAAGACCGGCCAAAGTGCTATCGTTGGAGGGAAGAGATTTATGCTTACTATTACTGATGACTGGTCTAGATATTCCAAAGTCTATTTGGTCTAGATATTCCAGAGTCTATTTTTGAAAATTAAATCTGAAGCACCGGCTTGTTTTAAAGAGTATAATGCATAGAGTGAGAAGCTCCATAAGACACCTATAAAGAGAGTGAGGAGTGATAATGGGGGGAAATACACTTCTAATCAGTTTAAGGAGTTTTTGAAAAAGGAAATAGTTTAACACCAAAAGACAATCCCAAAGAATCCGGAACAAAACGATGTAGCCGAAAGATTAAACTGAACATTAAGTGATAGTTCTCCTAGTATGCAATCAGATAAAAAGACAAAAAAACGCTTCTATGCAGATGCTATAAACTGTGCTAATTATCTTAAGAATAGAGTCTTTACCTTGGCGGTGAAAGGTCAAACACCCTAGGAAAGATAGATCGGAGAAAATCGGATATCTCACACTTAAAGGTGTTCAAAAATCAAGTTTTTAGTCTAAGTGCAGAAAAATCTGATTAGAAGTTGGATGCAAGAGGAAGGTCGGGGTTCTTGAGCTCGGATCATTCCATCTACCTATTTGAGGATGATAAGGTATAATTTTCATTGCAATCTATGTTGATGATTTGCTTGTTTTAGGTAAATCAATAGAAAAAATTAATGTACTAAAAAATGATCTAAAAGGTAGATTTGAAATGAAAAATTTGGGGGAAGCAAAATATATTTTGGGAATTCAGATAGAGAGGGATAGAGAGAAAAAAATAATTAGGCTAACTCAAAAAGAGGCAATCGCAAACATGCTTGAAAAACTTCAAATGGATAAAGCAAATAGTTGTACAACTCTAATGGATTTAAAAAAGGGAAATGAGAGGAGTTTGGAGGGGGAGTTGTAGTCCTAAATGATGAGTTAAGACTGGAGGAAAGAACTTCATGCAGAATATTTCATGCAAAATATTTCATACAGACAGGTTGTCGTTAGTTTGATCTATTTTATCAACTGTAACAGTCTTGATATAGCAACAGCTGTAGGAATATTAAGTAGGAGTCTCAATGATCATAGGAAGAAATATTGGGAAGCGGCTAAACGAGTCGTGCGGTACTTGATAGAAACGAGAGGTTTGTGGTTGCATTTCGAGAGAGATAATACTGACATCACCACTTAGATTGAAGCCAGTTATGGGGATGCTCCGATGAAGAGGTGTACATTTGGGTATGTGTTATATGTTGGAAATGGGGCTTGCCGTTGGAGCAACAAACAACCAAATGTGATTGCTCAATCCACCATGGAGGTCGAGTATATAGCCTATTTTGTGATAATCAAGTTGCAATTGCAATTGTAGCAAATCCAAAACATCACTTCATGCACAACACATGGATATCACATTGAGCTTTATTAGAGAGAAAGTTGAGAATAAGATCATAAGTTTGGAATATAGACCGGATGGGGAGATGGTAGGAAATATGATGACCAAACCTGTGCCTCTCCCAAATTGGTATTTTTTTGGGAGAAGTTTGGACCGAAGCAAAAGGTAGATTAGAAAATAAAAGAAGTGTTGAAAAAGGTATTTTTATTCTGTCTTTTGTCAGTTAATCTATAAAACGTTTTTAAGTCCTCACACTTGTCGTAGTCACAGAGGACTTAAAAACAACCATGGTTGACTTAGTCAGTCAAGAAAAGAGACTAAAGGAGCAAAAGGCACAGCTATTAGCAAAAGTTAGGTGGTCGGATCAAGATTCAATCATAGGTTTTACAAGATGATCGCCGTACGGCGTAGCTATCAGTCTTATCTGTTAGGTCTTGATAAAGCGTTACCCACATGGGGTATGATTCGTATTTAAAGATGAACAATTTTACATACTCTATTTTACAGATTACGAAATAGAACGACATACACGGAACGCTAGTGAATTTAAACGCACGTAATTAAATGTCGACTTCAGATCAGACGGCTCGCAGTGGAGCTAATGCACCTGAGTGGTCATTTGGCAGTTAGTGAGCTAACGTCGGTGGATAACATGTGACAAACCAGGAATAGAAAGCGAACATACACAAAAAGAGCGACCATAGCTAAAAAACAAACATGCGTCAACGGGACGGCTATGCTGTACCATAGCCGTACAAGAAGTAAAGCGACATTTGTACTTTCTTATATTTTACCATCTTGTAATTTGTTAGGTACATTAGTAGTAGGGTGTTCTGAGAGGGATTTAGGACTTATAAATTTTTGAGGCGCTTGTGTGTGAGAGACCTTTTGTATTTATAGGCCATCTTTGGCCGGCCATAATTTACTGCTCAAGGGAGCAAATTCAGAAATACTTTTTGCGTCTGACTCAAAAGAGTCGAGTTTTCACAAAGGTGAAGTTGGTCAGAATTTTTCTATGATTGGGTGGCTTTTATTTTGTCTAAAAGTCAAAAAGACAAATATTATCATAAATGTTTCATATAAGTTGGACATTTTGTCGGCCAATGGAGGTCACAGAATTAAAGTTCTATATAAATTGTAGAGGTATTGTTAAACAAATTTATAAAATGGGATTCTTCATTATCCTGTTTAGTATTGCGATTTGTTGGTACGATAGAGTTCTTAGTGTAGGATAGTTTTGTGAAAATGGCGTAAAATGCGTATGTATGACATCTGCATGACAACTTTCTCTTGCAATTAAAAAACTACTATGATGGGTTAGGGTTGAAAAATTAAATAAAAGTGTGTAAAAATGAATGAAAACGTAATTAGTCATTGATAACGTACTTAAAATCGTTATACCCTTTGTTCTTATAGCAAAAAAATCTTGATAAAAAATAATATAAGACATGCTAATGGGAATAGAAAGACAGGTATTGACGATATTTTATGCGTTGACGTAGGTCTAATCCACCACATAAACTACCAACCACAACAAAAATTGCTACTACGACCAAAAATACAACAAAGCAAAGGGGAGAACGGTTACGCATTAAAAGAAAGAGAGTTAGAATGATATATACCAACCATTTTTTATGCGTGGACGTAGAGTCTAATCCACCACATGGACTACCGACTGTTACACATACTGTTACTACGACCCAAAATACAAAAAAACAGTGCGAATAACGGTTGCGCAAAGACCGTGAAAGAAAAATAGTTATACATGCAACATAACAAGGACGAGATGGTGTACCAACACAATCACAATGCAACGATGCGCAACAAGTTGCTACCGGACGGGCGCGTAAGTTTTCGGAACATCGAAAACAACGTTTGTTTAAAAAACGTGAAAGAAAACGAGTAAAAGGTGAGTATGTGTATTTATAAAAACCAAGTTGTGATTGTTGTTCCCATTTACGGTTTAGTCACAGTATTATCACATATTGTACTGCGATCGTACATATAGGCATCCGAATGCTTAAATAGAGAAGCATGTCATGAAAATTGGAAAGGTGTACAAACCCTGTTTAAAAATAAAAATAAAAAATTAAACATAAAGAAATTATAGTTGTATTTGACGAAAAAAAAACTGTACTAAAACAAGTGAAACGAGAAATCCGAGTAAATTCAAAGTAATATACATGATTACCACATTAGACATGGAGATGCAGTAAGACCCACTTTAACGGTTACGTAAAGAACTTTCAAAGAAACGAGCACAAAAGATCCTTGAACAACGTGAGGAGCGACTACATAAAAATCATGAAAGAAAACGAGCAAATGTGCGCTAAAAGACAATATCGAAAATGTGATAGCAATAAATGCCCTTTAAGATGTAGAGGTGCAACATTCAACGACTTTAAAGTCAAAGGACACTGAAGAATGCACCTCAAAAATACGTACTATTCGTGCCTAATAACATTTTGTTTAGCAAACTAGACGAGGATTAAAAAACACCAGCTGTTGGACAAGAAGTTAATGTTATTCTATACAATATCGAATCTACTCACGAAGCATTCGAAGAGCTAGAAGTTAGACAACACAGAGTACAAAAATAAAATCCGTCTGAAAAGCAACGTAACACTCGAATACGCATAAAATGTGACCGTCAACATTCACGTGGTGCTAAAAATTACTGTAGGGCATCGTGAACATTACACGAATCCAGAACGATATAGACTTCCACTTATTAAAATTACATTCTCTTATTGCAACGCACAAAAATGGATATGAGAGATAGTAGGAGTTTGTTGTGCAGGTGGCAAAGTACAACTTGCTCTATATCGATCACGTTTTTCGGAGCTTTTAACTTTATTTAGAAATACTAAATTCCTAAATAAAATTTGTTCGTACAACATGGTGTTTTCGTTTATATCATTTGGTGCATACAAAACACCACCTCTCAATGATAAATGTGTTGAAGCCAATCTTGGTCCATTCAATTTCCGTATTCAAAAAACAATATGTCATCGAATAGCTTAACTGTTTCCTCAAAAAAACCAACCTGTATTTGTACAAGTCTACGTTTTTAACATATCAATAAAAACTTAAATAAGCAGACAAATGAGTTTTATGGATGGATTAGACAAACATGTAGCGATAATTATTCAAAATATGATAAAAAAACATAACCCTTTGGCCCAACAACTTATCAGAGTAAGAGAACAGATCCATGAAGCCTTTGAACAATGCTTAGTGTTCAAATATATTGTTCGCAATTTAAACCAAAGTCGTTACAATCGACCACAAACTGATATAGTTGCATTAATTTTGGTCAACCCAACAGATTAAATATAATGAAGAGATATAGTTCTAAATGCGAGAGAAGTCAACTGAATGATGAGCATCTTTGAGTCAAATGCATTTTATGACCCACTTTGATACCCACTTCTATTTCTATAAGGTCAACTATGGTGGCATTTTGGTTTTACTATCACAAATGAAAGACGTGTGTCTCCAATAGCATATGCAGCCTATCGACTATTTACGCGTGTAGGAGAAGTCAACTTAATACACAAAACGAATCGTTTAATTCAATAGTGTTGTGTGTACCAATAGGCGAAAGTAGAGCAACAATGACTCAAGTTCCAACAAGCGAATCAACATACATTGCATGCAATGTTGTACGGTGGATTAATGGATTTGATACCACGAGACCATCGTGTGGTTACAATGAGGCAAAACAACAAACCATGCTTATGTTTTGGCAACAAATAATCTCTTGGTAGATGTGACAGGGTTACAGATTTGGGTACTTAGTGGCTGGGGCTAGGCTGCTATAGTTGCGATTTTAGAGCAGCGCAGTTGCGATTCCAAAGCAGCGCAGCTGCGATTCCAGACCAGCGCAGCATAGCAGCATAGCAACTTAGTAGCGCAGCAGCGCAGCATAGCAACTCAGTAGCGCAGCAGCGCAGCATAGCAACGCCGCAGAATGTAGATGGAACTGTATAGTTCTAGAAGGAAGTTTTGGATAGATCTCGGTTGGCCGCGAAGGTCCACGTGTACAGCTGTATAGTACTAGAAGGACTAGCAGTTAGCTATTTTAAATAGGCGAGTAGACCTAGTGAATAGGGGACCTGAAGTAAACCTACACAGCTAGCGCAACCTTGTACTCTCTCTCAAGTAATAAAGCTTAACCTTGTCTGTGAGTTCTGTGTATTCTTGCTGTTGCTACTGGAAGATCCTTGGTGTTTTCCGCTGTGCACTATAACGTGTTGTGGTGTATCGTGCCTCTTTTACACTACTGCTAGACTAAGGATCGAAACCGGCTTTTAATGTTCGCCTTCCAAAATAACAATTGTCCGGAATATTTGTTTCGTGCGCACTAAATCCCAACTAGTTCCTATGTCTTTAATATGTTATCTCGTTAATCGGATTAATGACGTAGTTAATGTTTAAATTGCTATCAAACCCCATTTATCCTAACGGACTACTACGATAGATCGGTAAGAGGTGATGGCTACGCCTTGATTTGCCGGTCGGAGGTTAGAGTCCTGCCGGACTCAACCTTTTTGTTGAGAGTGATTTAGGTCACTCTTTAGTCTTGCCTATGGAGTTGAGGCAGCCATGGCTCCACTGCCCTCTCTCTCCTTCACTGACTACAACAAGTATGGGGGCTAAAGAGAGAAGGTGGAGGCAGGCTACTATGCATTTATTTTAGCTATTTTAACTAATTAAGACCTAGAAAATAACTCCCCTATATCTAGTGATTTAATTACTCCCCTTATTTTCTACTCTTATTTTTGTTTCTGTTTTAAACCACACTTTTCTCTACAGTATTTTAACATGGGAGATGGCACAGGTTTTGTCATCATATCAGCCACCATTTCCCCATCACACCTATACACCAGATTCACAATTTTGTATTCAACTTTTTCCCTCACAAAACTCAATCTTATATCCCTATGCTTAGCCTTGAAATGATGTTTTAGATTGGATGCGATTGGAATTGCAGCCAGTTTATCACAAAACACTTCATGCACTCCCTTTTTCATATACCCTTGTTTTGCAATAAAAACTAGACCCACATCAGCTCTTTCACAGCAGAATATGAAGCCATGTACTCAGCCTCCATAGTGGACAGAGCAGCCACCTTTTGTTACTTGCTGCTATAGCAGCAAGCACCTTCCCCCACATAGAACACATGCCCAGAAGTGCATCTTCTCATAGGTGCATCCCCATAACTGGCATCACTCCAAGTAATGATGTCAGTGTGCTCCCCTCCCAAGTGCAACCATAAATCTCTGGTTCCCGTCAAGTATCTCATGACTCTCTTGGCTGCCTCCCAATCTCACTTCCTACGATCAATAAGACTCCTACAGAGGACTCCAATTGCTGCTGCTATGTCCGGTCTAACACACTCCATAAAGTAAATCAAGCTTCCTACAACCTGTCTTTACGAAATAGACTTCATAAAATGTCTCTCTTCTGGACTCATCTGATCATCTAGTATCATCACTCCTACTTCTACACTCCCATCACTTTCTTTGTTCAAGTCCATGAGAGTGGTACAACTGTTTGCCTTTTGCATCTAAAATTTCTCAAACATATTTTCGATAGCTTCTTTCTGAGTTAATCTGATTATCCTCTTCCCCCTATCTCTTTCCATTTGAATTCCCAAAATATATTATGCCTCCCCTAAATCCTTCATGTCAAATCTGCTCCTAAGATCTTTCTTTAGCTTATTGATATTTTCCATAAAATTACTTAACACCAGCAAATCATCCACATAAATTGCAATGAAAATCACACCATTCTCATATTCAAACATATAGATAAAATGGTCAAAGCTAATTCGGATATATTCGAGACCGGACTCATCTAGTTTCTTGTTCCATTGTCTGGGAGCCTGCTTTAGTCTATATAAATAATTTATGAGCCTGCAGACTTTGCTCTTCTCTCTTTCCTCTACAAAACCCTCTGGCTGTCGCATGAAAATTTCTTCCTCTAGTTCACCGTTGAGGGAGGCGGTCTTTATATCAATCTGGTGAATTTCCATTTCTTTCCCTACTGCTAGACTAAAGAGAACCCTTACAGAAGGGAACTGAACCACAGGGGCAAAAGTCTCCTCATAATCTATCCATTTTTTTTGGGTAAACCCCTTTGCTACCAACCGAGCCTTATATCTCTCAATAGTATTATCTGGTTTTAGCTTTAGTTTATATACCCATTTGCACCCGATATGTTTTCATTTTGGAGGACAATCCACTAGCTCCCAATTATTCGCTTCCGTGATGGAAGCCATCTCATCATTTATGGCTCCGACCCATCGGTCTTTCTCTGGACTGTCCATTGTCTCCGGGTATGACTGAGGCTCATCTGGGTGAGATAGCTTTGTTACCTTGTGAGGAGCCTATTTATCTTGTAGTCTTTTGCTACTCCTCCGTCCTCCCTCGAAATCCGACGCTATAATAGAGGGAAGTCTTGGATTCCTCAGCATATTCTCATCAACTCCCCTATCCATGAAAACCGGTTTTGGCTTCTCTTCCTCTATCTCATAGAGTGTGTAGAAATGTGAGGAAATTCTAGTATTTCTCCCCTATCTTGGATCTCCCCTGAATCAGCAATCACGTTTCACTTGTGTCATTTTTGGGAAGATCTAAGTCATCCTCACTCTCGGACTGAAAACTGATTCTGATTTTCTTAGTGTTTTTCAAGGGGTCAAATGACTTCCCTTCATCCGTGACAACTAGGTGCTTTACCAGAATGATATCTTGTTTAGCTAAGTCATAGACTCTATATCCATTGACATCCTCATCGTATCCCACAAAATATCTCGGTTTTCCTTTAGCATCTAGTTTCGAGTTTTTCTTATCTGTGTCAAGACTGTAAACTTGGATACCGAATACATTCAAGTGAGAGATATCCGGTTTCCTTCCAACCCATCTCTCATAAGGTGTCATTCCTTTGATGGCTGTTGTGAGGACTTTATTCTTAATGTAGTTAGCATAGTTCATGGCTTCTGCCCAAAATCTTCTTCCTATTTTCTTATCAGCCAACATACTACACACACTATCTTCCAAAATTCGGCTCAACCTCTTAGCTACCCGATTTTGTTCTAGGTTATTCTATACAATTTTCTGATGCTGAACTCCCTCATCTCTCAAGTATTCTTCAAACTGGTTAAAGCTGTACACTCCCCCATTATCACTTCTTATTCTCTTAATGGGTGTTCCGTGAAACTTTTCACTCCAGGCTTAGTATTCTTTGAAGTACTTTGGTGTTTCAAACTTTGTTTTTAGGAAGTAGACTCTAGAATATCTGGACCAATTATCAGTAATTGTCAGCATATACCTCTTCCCCCCAACCGAAGGTACTCTTACTGGTCCCCTGATATCTGTGTGGACCAGATCTAGTACCTTTTCACCTCTATATGTGGCAGTTTTGGGAAAGGGAAGTCTGTGAGCCTTACCTTAGGTACAACCACTACAATCATCCTTCATTTCATTATCTCCAAACTGAATTGCTTCTACCACACCCAACTTGTTCATTTTCCTCAGCCTATCAAAATGCACATGCCCCAACTGCTTATGTCAGATCATCAAGTTGAAGACACCACCATAGTAAGCACTCTTCTTTTCATTACTTAGGTTAAGCCTAAACATTCGTTGGCTACCCTTATTTGCTGTGAAGTAGACTTCATCTCCATACTTAGCTGTAAAGACTCCCTTTGTACTAAAGGTATCAAAATCCTTGTCATCTAATACAGAAGTAGACAGAAGATTTTTCCTCAGCTGAGGAATGTAGAGCACATCTGAGAAGGTGAGTATATAAGTCTTACCCTCCACTAAGACTTTCAGATCTTCTGTGCCTTTCACATCTATGGTAACTACTCTCCCATCCCCATACCCTATTTCTACCGTAGGTATCTTTCTTAACTTAGTGAAGATGTGCCTGTTGAAACTGTGTGTACTCCATTACCCACAGAAATCCCAGATCCAAAAGAAGCTAATCCAGTTAGTGCCAACTCGAAGTTGATATAAACCCAAATGACTGACCCTTTGACAATCAGAAACCCATTTTAGCTTCACCTTGTGAAATAAGACTTTCTGTGTGCTTAGTTCCACCATAGAATGCAAAGTTAGAATATGAGTTTTGGACAAAATCACCCACTTTGACTTTCCATTAGAAATGCAGCCACCCTGGCAGGCAAAAACCCTGACCAACTACACCCCTCTGTAGCCTAGACACCCCGTGAGTCTGCAACAAAAAGAATCATTGAAAATGGTCAAGTAAATTGATAGATATGAATGGTCAAAGATGACCTTTTGTATAGGAGCTCTCTCAGAGAGAGGCTGCTACCTACTAAATTTTTGAAGTCCTATTCTCTCTTTAAAAATCTATCTATTGATGTACGAAACCAATCAAATTACAATGTCGTACACGGAAAGCTCTAGGTCTATGCTCGCAGATAAAAATGTGGATCCGAAATTCTGGGCTGAGGCTCTAAATTGTGCAGTTTATATTAAAAATAGGATAGGATCAAGATCGGTAAAAACAACTCCTTACGAAATCTGGACAGGTAGCAAACCAGATGTTAGCCATTTCAAGGTCTTTGGTAGTCAATGCTTTATATTGGATACGTCTACAAATAGATGGAAAATGGAACCGAAAGGATTACCGGGTATTCTGTTAGGATATGATGATCACTCAAAAGGTTATAGAGTCTTTGTGTTTGAAAGGCAAAAAATAGTTGTAGCTAGAAACATCATTGTTAAGGATGAACTAGACTCCATAGATTTATTTCAAATGACAGAGCAGCAAAAACAACAAAAAGTATAGGAGTATGCCATCTTAGATTGCATGCATGAAATTGTCCTGCAGATTCCACAAACTCCGGTAATGACTCCGGAGTCAGACTCTCTCCAGGTTCCTCACCAACTTCGGGTCCAGACGGACTAAAAGCAGTCAATACACACGAATCACAACCAGCGCAATCACGAACACCCGGATCGCAACCAGCGAAATCAGCAAGACACGGATCGCAACCAGCGCAACCAGCGCAATCAGCGCAATCAGCGCAATGCGCCGCATCCGACGATCTCAGCCTCAAAATTTTCGGGGGGAAAAAGATCAAGTAGCCACCTGCAAGCAAGCTCTCACTTTGCCTACCCGGAAGTCTCACGGGAGCCCTTGACCATCCAAGAGGCCTTCTCATCACCAGAGCGGAATCAATGGATTGAGGCGGCAAACGACGAAATGAAGTCGATCATGGAGGCTCAAACATGGGAGCTTGTGGACCTTCCTCCAGACCGAAAAGCGATCGGCAGCAAATGGGTATTCAAGGTGAAGTTAAATCCCGATAACACCATTGAACGCTATAAGGCCAGACTTGTGGCAAAGGGGTACAATCAAAAGGAAGGAATCGATTTTGAAGAAACATTTTCTCCGGTTGTAAGATTTCCAACAGTTAGGATTTTGCTATCCCTAGCTGCTATAAAAGATATGGAAATTCATTAGATGGATGTAAAAACGGCCTTTTTGCATGGAGAACTAGAAGAGACCATTTACATGCAGGAGCCTGAAAAGGATGTGGAACCAGGAAAAGAGCACTTAGTATGCAAGTTGCTAAAATCTTTGTACGGCCTAAAACACGCCCCCAGACAGTGGAATATAAAGCTTGATGAATTCTTGACTAGTCTAGGATTTCAAAGGATAAGTTCTGATCACTCTGTCTACGTTCTAAAGGGTGAAAATGGGATAGTGTATATAGCAGTATATGTAGATGATTTGCTATTAATTAGCAAATCAATGGCTGAAATTAACAAAATCAAAACTGCTCTAAACTCACGGTTCGAGATGAAAGACCTCGGTGAGGCAAAATATATTTTGGGTATCCAGGTAGAGAGGGACAGATATAAGAAAATAATAAAATTGACTCAAAAAGAGGCTATTGGAAACATGTTAGATTAGTACGGAATGCGGGGGCCAAAAGGATGTTTAACTCCAATGGAGTTTCGGCAGAAGTTAGAGGGAGAAGAGACAGAACATGGTGTCATTATTAGCGAGTATTTAGAGTCAAGGGAGAATGATCCTATGACAATAATACCTTATAGACAGATAGTGGGAAGCTTAATATATTTCATGAACTGTACCCGTCCTGACATTGCTGCAGCAGTCGGGGTACTGAGCAGGAGTGTAGAAAATCCGAGAAAATCTGATCTTGATGCAGCAAAGAGAGTCTTAAGATATTTGGCAGGAACTAAAGATCTCAAACTCACTCTAGGCGGAGGAGAAGTCAAGCTACAAACATAGAGTGATGCAAGCTATAGCGACATGCCAAGCCGGAAATCCACCACGGGATTCGTTCTACAAATTGGGAACGGTACTTGCTGTTGGAGCAGCAAACTTCAAAAGGTTACAGCACAGTCAACAATGGAGTCAGAATATATGGCAGCAAGCTCGGCCCTCAAAGAACTCTTATGGGTAAAATCCATGTTACAAGAACTAGGATACATGCAAGCTGGTCCACAGGTGATCTGGTGTGATAACCAGGCTGCCATTGCCATTGCTTCTAACCCGAGTCGTCACTTCAAAAGCAAGCACATGGATGTACGATTACACTTTGTAAGAGAAAAGGTGTACTCTATAGTGATTAAATTATGTTATTTGCCAGATGCAAAAATGATTGTTGATATGCTCACTAAAGCCCTTCCTGCTCCTAAGCTGAAGTATTGTAGGGACGCAGTGGGATTAAGTGAATAGTTGAATTGCTGCAATGCTATACTGCCACACTGCGATAATTCCACCATTGTGAGGTAGTGGGACTGGGTGACTTGCTAATTGCTATATTGCTATGCTGCGATGCTGCGCTAGTTTATCACCGCAGCTGCGCCGGGATACTGAGTCTAAAGCTTTAGGGGAGTGTTGTCTTTTTGGAAAGCTTTCAGTCTCAAAGCAGCGCAGCTGCTTTACAGACAAAGCAGCGCAGCTGCTATACAGACAAAGCAGCGCAGCTGCTATACAACATAGCAGCGCAGCTGCTATACAACAGAGCAGCTGCTATACAGCAGAGCAGCTGCTATACAGCAGAGCAGCTGCTATATAGCAGAGCAGCTGCTATACAGCAGAGCAGCAGCTATACAGCAGAGCAACGCAGCAGCAGAGCAACGCAGCAGCGAAGCTACAACACAGACATGACAAGGCAACCACGATTATGTTTGATATTGTCCGTACGGACAACATTACGTCTGATATTCTTAATGTGATTCTGTACAGGATAGAGGAACTGCGATAGATATGATTCTAGTAAGCTTAGTGATAGCTCAGTGGTAGCTTAGTGATAGCTCAATGGTAGCTTGATAGATTAGTGGTAGCTTGGTGGTTTGATGTACCTCTCAAGTACACTGGTGTTGCCAGTTCGATAGAAGTATAAGACTTAGGAATCATAACATATTATGCATCCAGACTTCCAAGTAGTAAAACTGCAGACAGATTTTGGGAAACTTCTGAGTATTATATCTTGAGTGTTGTCGGGTCAATTATGCTATAACTTTGGGAGTTATCAGTGTTTATGCTACTCTATATTCTGATAGAGTTTTGTGAGGTTTTGATGCTTGTATAACAATTGGTGAGCACTTAAGAACAACTGTTTGGTAGGATTCTTGATAGCTTCTGAGAGTGTATCATGTCTACTTCTGCTACTACTGCTGCTCCTCCACCTGCACCGGTGGTTGTAGAACAACAATCCTCTTTCTCCTCTTCCCTTTCTTCCTCCTCATCCACGTTCCAGCTTCTAAGTTCTTCCAAACAAGGGCATTCCTCTATATTATAACCCGGTTCCCTACAAAAGAAGCAAACCCCTTTTCTGAAAGCTCTTGTTTCTTTTTCTCTCCCTCTCTTTCTACCAAAGTTCCAATAAGGTTTACCTTTGTCTTTCTTCCTTTCATCACACTTCCGCTAGTCATCGCTGTTCCTCTCATCACGCTTCTGCCAATCACCACCAGCTATAAATGCATTCACCTTGTCACTTCCCATACGAAGCTCCAAAGTGCTTTCCCTCACAAGAATTATCCCCATGTTAAAGCTCCAAGGCCATGAGGAGCCATCCATTGCCTGCATACGACAAATGATGTTTTCGTACTCATCTGGGAGTTTCATAAGTAGTGTATTAATCTTCCTCTCCTGAGATTCTACATATCCCGCACTAACAAGCTCAACATATAGCGCAGCAATATCATTGCAAAATTCTATCATGCTACCGCCTTTATAAACATAAGCATCTATTTCTTGTTTTACTAATTGCTGCCTTTGAATAGTCTCACTCTTATAAATCTGACTTAGTGCTTCCCATATCTTTGAAGACTTCGTTAAGTTAATAAGAGTGATAGCTATAGACTTATACACGTTTCTAAGTATGAGATGCTTTCCTTTAGTGTTTTTGTATTCCCATATTTTTCTGTCATTTTCTTTAGTTTTAATCCCTACAAGTGGAACCATAGTCGAGAGCTTAGCTCCCCTCACCATCGGTGTTCCTTTTCCCTTCTCCCATTTTTCCCGTTCCATGGCAATGATTTTCCTTTCACCTTCCTTTGCATCTGAACTCTCGTTGATTTTCTCGGCAGCCCCAGATGATTCTCCATAGTGAGTTCCTCCAAATCCCGGTGGAGGACACCTCACTTGTCCCGAAGCATTTTCCCATAAGTGCTTCTCGAAAAGATATCCCTCCATCATAAATCCCCAATAAGTGAAGCTTGTTCCATCAAACATAGGCACCCTAGATGGTGGGCCCATAACCTCAAACTCTGTGTGCTCCATTGCCCACAAAAATCGCATATCCAAAAGAAGCTAATCCAAATAGTTTTGACTCCAAGTTGATATAAACCCAAATGAATGACCCCTTGACAATTAGAAACCCATTTTAGCTTCACCCCTGTGAAATAAGACTTTTTGTGTGCTTAGTTCCACCACAGAATGCAAAGTTAGAATATGAGTTTTGGACAAAATCACCCACTTTGACTTTCCCTTAGAAATGCAGCCACCCTAGCAGGCAAAAACTCTGACCGACTACATCCCTATGTAGCCTCGACTTCGTGAGTCTGCAGCAAAAAGAATCAGTGAAAATGGTGAAGTAAATTGATAGTTATGAATGGTCAAAGATGACCTTTTGTACAAGAGCTCTCTCGGAGAGAGGCTGCTACCTACTAAATTTTTTAAGTCTTATTCTCTCTGTAAAACTCTATCTTTTGATGTATGGCACCAATCAAATTACTGTGTCGTACAGAAAAGTACAGGTACCGATGTACTTTCTGTACGGCCATCGTACAACATGGCCAAAATATCGATACATGTCACATTAGGATTTGTTCCCGTAAAGTCCGAAGTTGCCGCAATCCAATGTTATCCCGCCATGTGTCACTTGATGTGGCGATGATCGCAAACCGCCGCGATTCTCTTTTGCGATCTTGGCATCCTTCCTGGCCGTCCAATCAAAACTAGGTTTCAATCGTAGCCGTCATAAATACTTGCGCGATATTTGTTTCGCTATCGAAACAAAATGCGCGGTATGTATTTCTTCTCCGTATCGTACTCCGTACTCTACATAATTGAATCCATGCATCCTGAATGAAGTTTCAGTTGAATGAATTAGTCTACGTGTAAGTTTTTATATTATTATTAAACCCTATATCATTCAACACTAGTCTTAGACTAAACGGTTAAGGCTAACAACTAGTTTGACAAATAGCAGGTACTTGGATCAAATCTTGGGTCCGTCAAAATCTCTTAGGTAACTCTATCAATATTTGCCTTCATGTCCTCTTAGGACAGCCTAGGCAGCCATGGATCTAACTCTTCCTCAAGTCTTCAGTGACTGCGACAAGTGTGGGGACTTGAGTGATAGCTGTCAATGTCCCCTCTTTGATTTTTATTTTACAATCACTAGACCAAGAAAATACTTGAATTTCAACACCTGTCACGATACATATGCATGGATGCACCTGAATCGATGATCCATCTTTCTTGTGGAGCTTCTCGAATGGCTCCAAGAGCACACTTCTATTTCCGAGGGATGTTATTTTCTTCAAGATTCTCGTTGAGAAGAAGCTCGACATCCTCCTCCTTAGAGAACTCGTCCTCCTCAGTTTCTCCTTTTACTCGTGTGACCACAAGTGCGTTCTTCTTCCCTGTGGAAGAACCCCCTCCACGGTTTTTTTGGAGCTTCAGCTCTGACAGCTTGATGCAATCAGCTATCAAGTGTCCCGACTTCTTGAACAAATGACAAAGACCCTTTGGGGGCCTAGGTTCTCGAGATTGATCTATACCTCCTTTGAAGTTGTTGTACGGATTCTTCCAATCCTTCCTCCATCGGTCCGTTCCGGCAGCCAGAGCTTCAACGCTCTTACCTCCTCTACGGATCTCAATAGTGTTCTCCTGCACGAGTATCATTCGGACCACGGTGTTCCACTTCGAAGACCTGTCATCCATTTCTTGCACTAGGTACACTATGTTTTCATACTCCTCAAGTAGCTTCATGATGAGAGTGTTAACTTTCATCTTCATTGTGCTTGTCTATCCGGCACTCTCCATCTCCATATATAGGTAAGAGAGATCATTACAGTAATCTAACAACTTCCCTCCTTTGTAAGTATAACTCCCCAACCTTTGCTCCACCAGCTGAAGCTCCTGGATGGTACCAGCTATATAGATCTCCACTAAAGTCATCCACAACTCCTCGGCCTTGAAGATGTGAAAATGAGAGGTCGCCAAACCTTGGGTGAGGTGCCTCAGAATGAAATGACTGGCATTCATGTTGGTGTACTCCCACATTTGAATATCGTTTTCCTCACTCTTCACGACCACTGCTCCGGTTGCCGTGGCAAGAGGAGTAAGAGGTGTCTCCTTTCCTTTCCCCTTTTGGACACACTGCTGTCCCCATCGTCTGTCTCCTTTGTTGGAGCAGATGCTGCTGCACAAAACCTCACTCCATGAAACCCTGGTGGAGTCCCCTGAGATGGTGGTTTCACTCATCCACTGATGATACCCCAGTATCGTTTTTCACAAAATACCCCTGTCATCATGGCTTCCCAATAAATGAACCCAAATCCGTTGAAGATGGGCACCCTAGAGGGTGGGCCCATAACCTGCAATTCTGTGTCCCCCATTGAATCACTGAATTCAAGAAGCCTCTAGATAGCTTTTGGCTAGCCCTCTTTCAATTTGGAACACTGCTACCCTAGCAGGCAAATAGACAATCTCACTTCACCCCTGTGTAGTCTAGACTCCCCTGAGTCCATAGCAAAAAGAATATCTTAAAATGCCCAACCAGGCAATTCATTATTAAGTGGCAAAGATGCCAATATTTATTCAAGCTTGTTGGGAGAGAGGCGCCTACTTCCTCAATCCTCTTAGTCCTAAACACCTCTCACAACCCCTATCTACTCATGTACGAACCAATCAGAAAATTGTATAGCACAAAAAGGTACTATGGCTGATGTACTTCTGTACGGTTGGTGTACGACAAGGCCATGGAGGGGACGTCAATCTCATTCGGACTTGTCCTCATGCTCCGCGGGATTCTCGCTTCCCAATGATATCTTACCACGTGTCGACAAGTCATGTCACATCTAAAAACCGCCAAGACGGCCATTCTAGGATCTCGGCGATGATACGGGCTGTCGGATCCAAATCGGCTTTTAATGTTTGCTATCCAATATAACAAATGTCCGGTATATTTGTTTCGTGCGCATTTAATCCCAACTAGTTCCTATGTCCTTAATATGTTATTCCGTAAATCAGATAAATGATGTAGCTAATATTTAAATGGCTATCAAACCCCATGTATCGTAACAGACTACTACGACAGACCAGTAAGAGGTGACAGCTACGCCTCGATCTGCCGGTCGGAGGTTCGAGTCCTATCGGACTCAACCTTTTTGTTCAGAGTGACTTAGGTCACTCTTTAGTCCTGCATATGGAGTTGAGGCAGCCATGGCTCCATCGCCCTCTCTCTCCTTTAAAAACTACAACAAGTATGGGGGCTAGAGAGAGAAGGTGGAGGCAGGCTGCCTGTGCTTTTCTTTCAGCTATTTTAACTCATTAAGACCTAGAAAATACCTCCCCTAAATCTAGTGATTTCAACACTCCCCTTATTTTCTAGTATAATTTCAGTTTCTCTTTTAAACAACACTTTTCTCTACAGTATTTTAACTTAGGAGATGGCACACGTTTTGTCATCATATCAGCCACCATTTCCCCATCACCCATATACACTAGATTCACAATTTTGTTTTCAACTTTTTCCCTCAAAAAACTCTATCTTATATCCATATGTTTAGCCTTGAAATGATGTTTTAGATTGGCTACAATTGCAATTGCAGCCTGATTATCACAAAACGCTTCATGCACTCCCTTTTTCATATACTGTTGTTCTTGCAATAAAGACTTGACCCACATCAGCTCTTTCACAGCAAAACAAAAAGCCATGTACTCAACCTCCATAATGGACTGAGCTACCATCTTTTGTTGATTGTTGCTCCAGCAGCAAGCACCTTCCAACTCTGAGACCTCCATAAGTCCTCAGAGTGGACAGCTTTGAAAAAGCCTCTAGGATAACCCTGACCCCTTTGTGTTTGAGCAAAAACAACTACCACCCTGGAAGACAATAACTTTGACCAACTTCACCCCTATGAAGGGAAGACTCCTTTGAGTCGATAGCAAAAAGAATCTCTGAATTTGCTCCCCTAAGCAGTAAGTTATGGAGGGTCAAAGTTGACCTTTTGTACAGAAGTTCTCTGGGAGAGAGGGTCCTATCTCCTAATTTTTCTAAGTCCTATCTCTCTCACAGACTCTATCTACTGATGTACGCAGCCAATCAGAATGCTGTTCCGTACATAAAAGTACAGCTGCCAGTGTACTTTCTGTACAAACACTGTACGACATGGCCTAAATGTCGACATGTGGTATGTCACGATTCGCTCCCGTAATCCTCCGAGATGCCGCGATCCAATGTAATTCCGCCACGTGTCATCCGATGTGGCGATTACCACAAACCGCCGAAATCCTCTTTCGCGATCTCGGCGTTAATTGCGGCCGTCCGATTAAATTCATATTTAATCGTAGCCGTAATAAATACATGTGCGATATTTTTTTCTATAAAGAAAAAAATGCGCGATATTGGTTTCTTATCCGTACCGCAATCCGTACTTTTACAATTATGGATCTATGTCTTCCGTAAGCAGTTGCAGTTAAATGAATTATCCTACGTACTTATATTTAAATAATTATCAAACCCAATACCATGTATCATTAATCTTAGACTTAACGGTTAGGACTACCGGCTACCGGCTATCTATTATTCCGTAGGTACCAGGATCAAATCTTGGTTCTGACATCTATCCTTTTAGTAAATAAACTTATCGATATATAAATAAATCTATTTCCCATAAATCTCTGGATAGCCTAGGCAGGCATGGCTCTAGCTTCCACTCCAACTTACCAGTGACTGCGACAAGTGTGGGAGTTACAGAGAAGAAGTTAGAGATAGACCGCCTCGCCTTCTTTCTGTATTTTAATTTAGACCTAAAAATACTTAAAAAGTAACCATCAATTTCTACACTCCCCTTATTTTCTAGTCAATCTTAAATTTTAGACCACACTTCTCTCGTAGAAAATTAGCTTAGGGGAAGGCACAGGTTTGGTCATCATATCTGCTACCATCTCGTTATCTAGTCGGTACTCTAAACTCATTAGTTTGTTTTTTACTTTCTCTCTAACAAAGCTGAGTCTAATGTCCATGTGTTTAGCTTTAAATAGATGTTTAAGATTGGTAGAAATAGCGATTGCTGCCCGATTATCACAAAAAAAATTATGCACACCACTTTTAAGGTGACCGAGCTCACCTAGCAAAGGCTTGACCCACATCAATTATTTTACAGGAGAGCAAGATACCATATACTCAGCCTCCATGGTGGACTGAGCAATAACCTTTTCTTTCTGTATGAACACTGTACGACATGGCCTAAATGTCGACATGTGGTATGTCACGATTCGCTCCCGTAATCCTCCGAGATGCCGCGATCCAATGTAATTCCGCCACGTGTCATCCGATGTGGCGATTACCACAAACCGCCGAAATCCTCTTTCGCGATCTCGGCGTTAATTGCGGCCGTCCGATTAAATTCATATTTAATCGTAGCCGTAATAAATACATGTGCGATATTTTTTTCTATAAAGAAAAAAATGCGCGATATTGGTTTCTTATCCGTACCGCAATCCGTACTTTTACAATTATGGATCTATGTCTTCCGTAAACAGTTATAGTTAAATGAATTTTCCTATTTGATAATATTTAATTAAATATCAAACCCTATATTACGTAACACTCGATAAAGACTTAACGGCTAAGGCTACCGGCTACCGGCTGTCTGCCGGCCAGTAGGTACCAGGATCAAATCGTGTGGCCGGCACATACCTTTTAGTAAATAAACCCCTAGCTAATATATAATCCCCGTAATTTTCTGGATAGCCTAGGTAGCCATGGCTCTAGCTCCCTCTCCAATTTCTCAGTGACTGCAACAAGTTTGAGAAGTTGGAGAGAGAAGTTAGAGGTAGACCGCCTCGGCTTCTTTCTATATTTCTATTTATACCTAGAAAATACTTTAAATGGACCATTAATTTATACACTCCCCTTATTTTCTAGTCAATCTTTAATTTCAGACCACACTTCTCCCTGCAGAAAATTAGCTTAGGGGAAGGCACAAGTTTGGTCATCATATCTGCTACCATCTCGTTATCTGGTCGGTACTCTAAACTCATTATTTTGTTTTTTACTTTCTCTCTAACAAAGCTGAGTCTAATGTCCATGTGTTTAGCTTTAAATAGATGTTTAGGATTGGCAGAAATAGCGATTGCTGCCTGATTATCACAAAAAAAATTATGCACACCACTTTTAAGGTGACCGAGCTCACCTAGCAAAGATTTGACCCACATCAATTCTTTTACAGGAGAGCAAGATGCCATATACTCAGCCTCCATGGTGGACTGAGCAATAACCTTTTGCTGTTTGCTACTCCAACAGCAAGCCATATCACTCACATATAATACTTATCCAAAAGTATATCTCCTCATTAGAGCATCACCATAACTGGCATCACTCCAAGTGGTGATGTCAGTATTCTCCCCACCCAAAAGCAGTTATAGATCCCTAGTTCCTATCAAATATCTAAGAACTCTCTTAGCTTCCTCACAATCCCTCTTAGTGGGAGCATTTAGAATTCTACTCAGCACTCCTACAGCTGCAGCTAAATCTGTCCGGGTACAATTCATAATATAGATTAGACTTCCCACTACTTGCCTGTAAGGAATAGTTTGCATAAACTTCTATTCTTCAGGAGATAATTCCTCGTCTAAAACTATGACTTCTTTTCCTCACTCCCCTCAATTCCCTTCTTTAAATCTATTGGAGTTGTACAACTATTAGCTTTATCCATCTGAAATTTTTCCAGCATGTTTACCTGTTGCTTCCTTTTGAGTCAATCTTATAATCTTTCTTTCTCGGTCTCTTTCTACTTCAATTCCCAAAATATATTTTGTTTCCCCCATATCCTTCATTTCAAATCTCCCCTTAAGATCGGTTTTCAGTTTATTAATTTTTTCCATTGATTTATTTAAAACAAGTAAATCATCAACGTAAATTGCAATAAATATAACACCTTCCTCATCTTCAAAAACATAGATTGAGTGATCTGAGCTGATCTGGATATATCCCAGAGAGGTAAGAAACTCATCAAGTTTCTTATTCCACTGTCGAGGCGCTTGTTTCAAACTGTAAGGGATTTAATCAGCCGGCATACCTTACTCTCCTCTCCTTCCTCCACAAATCCTTCGGGTTGTTGCATGAAGATTTCCTCTTCCAATTCTCCATGCAAAAAGGTTGTCTTAATGTCCATCTGGTGCACCTCCATGTCTTCCGCTGCTGCCACACTGAGAAGTATGCGGACGGAGGGAAATCTGACAACCGATCAAAGGTTTCCTCGTAGTCAATTCCCTCCTTTTGTGTAAATCCCTTTGCCACTAATCGGGCTATATAACGCTCAATTGTGTTATCTGGGTTCAATTTTATTTTGAAAACCCACTTATAACCGATTCGTTTTCAGTTAGGTGGAGAGTTCACTTGCTCCCAAGTATCGGCTGCCATAATTGAGGCCATCTCCTCATTGATGGCTGTCTTCCACCGGTTTCTTTCTGGACAAGTCACCCCCTCTCTATAAGTCTGAGGTTCATCTTGATGAGATAGTTTTGTTACCTTGTTATTAACCTGTTTAACGTGCAATCTTTTGCTACTTCTCCTTCCCCCCTCAAAATATGTGGCCGGAATAGATGGTTCTCGTGGGTTCTTTCGAACAATCTCGGCTTCCCCTCGTCCCTTGATTCCAAATCAGTTTCCACCACGTCTTCTGCTTCGAGTAGAGTTGTCACTGGAGTTTTCGGAGCCGAGTTCTTTTTCGGTCTGATTTGTTCCTGCAAGAATGTCATCTTCTCTAAAACCTGGATATTTAGGAAGTTCAAAGTCATTGGATTTTTCTGACTCAAAAATGATTTTTACTGACTTTGTATACTAAAAGGGATCCACGGACTTTCCTTCTGTTGTTGTGAGACAACTGCTGGCACTGAAGATGAAGAAGATGCAGCAGTAGTCATCGTAGAACAAAACAAAAGAGGAAGCTTCCACAAATACGGATGACTGAACAGCAACTTTGACACACTATACCTTTCAGAAAAATGGGTTTTTTGTTCTGAAAATTTACCACAATGTAGATAACATACAAAGAAACACACACACACATCATTTCAATGAATTCCGCTAACAAATCTGTGAGATATGCAGAAATGAAATTACATAAAACTGAGTGTATAGTTTTCATATCATTTGTTCCTAATGAATCAAATTCACTAAGTCCTACTTCTATACACCGAAACTACACTAAGCTGTACGGAGGCATTCCAGCCGTACATATAACATTCTAACACAACAAATAGTGTGAGTATACCTGTGTACTGAAGGTATGTCATAAACCACATTCTCAACACTAAATAACTAATTCACTACAGACAAAATTCTATTCTACCAAATATTTACATCGAAGTTCAGACAACGTAAAGTGATAGTGATCTAGTCACGCCTCGTCATTATTTGTTGGTGGAGGCTGTCACCCGTCCGATTAGACGATTTGACACCGTAGAACTGACTTCACAAAGTCTCGTGGTCCTGCCGAATTTCCGTACGTCCACGGAGGACATACTCACGCATTTCTCTCAAGTGACGACGCGTGTCCCAAGTGTGAATGAACCGTGAACTCCCAACTTCACTCTCACACTAATTTCGGTAACCACTGAACCCAACTCAACCAAAAATAGCTTAAGTCCTGAATAGCTCTCTCTCCCTTACAGCTGAGGCATAGAGAGGACTAAAGCTTTCTAAAAACAACACTTTCTTCCATAACTACTAGATGCTTTACTAAGATTATATCTTCCCTTTTTAGATCATAAACTCTATATCCTTTAACATCCTCATCATAACCTAATACGTATCCCTGTTTTCCTTTAGGATATAGCTTCCAATAAGACCGATTTGTATCTAGACTGAATACTTAACTGCCGAAAACCTTTAAGTGAGATATGTCTGGTTTCCGACCTGTCCATCTCTCATAAGGTGTTTGATCTTTTATAGCTGAAGTAAGAACTCTATTTTTGAGGTAATTAGCACAGTTCATTGCTTCGGCCCAAAACCTTTTTCCTATCTTCTTGTCTGACAACATACTTCTAGCACTATCACTTAGTGTCCTATTTAATCTTTCAGCTACCCCATTCTGTTCTGGGTTTTCTGGAACTCTCTTTTGGTGTTGGACTCCATCTTCCCTCAGAAAATCCTCAAACGGGTTAGAAGTATACTCTCCACCATTGTCACCTTACTCTCATTATTCGAGTTTCATGGAGTTTTTCGCTCCATGCTTTATATTGTCTAAAACAATCCTAAGCTTCTGACTTGTTTTTCAAAAAATACACCTTGGAATACCGAGACCAATCATCAGTGATAGTCATCATAAATCTCTTCCCCCCCCCGTAAAGGCACTTTAGCCGGTCCCCAAATATCTGTGTGTACTAAAATCTAGATTTTTTTCTCTTTTATAAGTGGTTGTTTTGGAAAAGGGTAATTTGTGTGCTTTACCTTGAGCACATCCACTACAATCACTTATATTATCACTCTCACTGAACAAAATCCCTTCCACCACTCCCATCTTTTTCATCTCTCTTAACTTATCTAGATTCACATGCCCAAGCCTCTTATGCCACATCATAATATCATGAACACCAACATAATAAATTTTCTTTGTTTCATTACTTAAAATCAGCCTAAAAATCCCTTGGCTACCTTTCTCAACAATGAAATAGACCTCTTCCTCAAAACTAGCACTAAATACTCCTTCCCTAGTGCTACTTAAAAAACCCTTATCATCTAATATTGATGTAGAGATGAGGTTTTTGTTCAGCTCCGAAATAAACAATACATCGAAGAATGTTATTATAGATGTCTTTTCTTCTACTAACACTTTTAGATCTATCGATCTTAGTAGAGTAGTAGTGACTATCCTCCCATCCCCGTACTTTATCTCTACGGTGGGAATCTTTCTTATTTTAGTGAACAGGTGCTTATCCTTACACATGTGCATAGAGGCACCTGAATCTACAATCCAGCCAGCTTCACCTTTCAATCCACCGTAAGCACATTTCTGCCTTCTTGGAATTTCAAACTCGATTTTCGCCTCTAACTCCTCATCCAATAGGAGCTCATCGTCCTCATCTTTGGATTCCGCCTCATGTACCTGTGTCACAAGGGCCTTTTTCTTTCCTCTCGGGTTCCACCGGTCTGCCCCTCCTCTAACTGAAGCTCGGTTAGCTTAGTGAACTCTGCCATATAGTGCCCGGTTTCATACAAAAATGACATAAACCTTTGGGAGCCCTTGGTCCTAACTCGTCGGTCTGATTTTTCTGCTCCCTCCCTCTATAGTTTCCAACCGGTTTCCAAGAATCCTTGTTCCTCCAATCGGTCTCAGCTGCCAAGGCTTGCCAACTCTTTCCTCCGCTTCGGATCTGAATCGTATTCTCCCGAACGAGAATCATCCCTACCACTGAGTTCCATATCCACCTTGAGTCCGTCAAGTCCTGCACACGGCTGACTATGTTCTCGAACTCATCGGGTAACTTATCACTAAACAGTTTACCTTTTCTTTTTCACTAAAATATTTTACAGCACTCTCTCGCTCCATAAAATGTGTAGCAAGCTCATTGCAGAAATCCAACATCTTCCCCCTTTTGTATACATACTCCTTAACTTTCTGATCAACCAACAGTTGTTGCTGAATCGTACCACTTCGGTACATCTCTATGAGAGCCATCCAAAGATCGGATGCCCTTTCTACCTGCAAATGAGGACATGCAAGCCCTTGAGTAAGATGGCCGAGGACGAAGTGTTTTGTCGCCATATTGTTGAAGTCCCAAGTATCACTATCATTCTCCTCGTTCCTCGGAATAGGTGACATGAATGCTGAACCTGTTGCTATTGGTGAGGTTGTCTCCTTCTCCGTTGCTTTGTCCACCACCTCTTCTTCTTTTGTCTCCTCCGTTGAAGATGGATTTGATTTCCTTGTGAATATGCTTCCTCCAAACCCTGGAGGGACTCCAAGACTTGATGGACGCCCAACTCGTCCACTCACTATCCCCCAAAACCTTTTCTCGCATAGAGCTCCTATCATCATACTTTCCCAATATATGAAGCCAGTTTCATTAAAGATGAGTACCTCAGAGGTTGGGCCCATAACCTGAAACTCTGAGACCTCCATAAGTTCTCAGAGTGGACAGCTTCGAAGAAGCCTCTTGAATAACCTTGACCCCTTTGTGTTTCAGCAAGAATAACTGCCACCTTGGCAAAAAAAAAACTCTGACCACGTTCACCTTGTTGAAAGCAAGACTCCCCTAAGTCGATAGCAAAAAGAATATGTGAATTTGCTGCCCTGAGCAATAAGTTATAGAGGGTCAAAGTTGACCTTTAGTACATAAGCTCTCTGGGAGAGAGAGTCCTATCTACCAATTTTTTCTAAGTCTTATCTCTCTCACAATCTCTTTCTACTAATGTACAGACCAATCATATTACTCTTCCGTACACAAAAGTACATTTGCCGATGTACTTTCTCTACAAATACTGTACGACATGGCCTAAATGTCGACACGTCGTATATCCCGATTCGCTCCCTTAATCCCTCGAGATGCCGCGATCTAATGTCTTTATGCCACGTGTCATCCAAGGTGGCAATTACCACAAACCGTCGAAATCCTCTTCCACGATCTCGACATTCATTCCGGCCGTCCGATTAAATGCATATTTAATCGTAGCCGTAATAAATACCTGCGCGGTATTCGTTTCGCTATCGAAACAAATGCGCGGTACTTGTTCCTTGTCTATACCTTAATCCGTACTTTTACATAACTAGATCTATGCATCTCGTAAGCAGTTGCAGTTAAATGAATTATCCTACGTAATTATATTTAAATAATTATCAAACCCAATACCATGTATCATTAATCTTAGACTTAACGGTTAGGACTACCGGCTACCGGCTATCTATTATTCTGTAGGTACCAGGATCAAATCTTGTGACTAACATCTATCCTTTTAGTAAATAAACTTATCGGTAAATAAATTAATCTATTTCCCATAAATCTCTGGATAGCCTAGGCAGGCATGGCTCTAGCTTCCACTCCAACTTACCAGTGACTGCGACAATTGTGGGAGTTGGAGAGAGAAGTTAGAGATAGACTGCCTCGACTTCTTTTTGTATTTTAATTTAGACCTAGAAAATACTTAAAAATGAACCATCAATTTCTACAACTTCCGTACATAGTAGACCAAGGGGTGACAATGCGGCGCTCGATGGGGCACAGAGGGAGGAGATGAACAATGGCGTAGAACCGGATCCCTTGGTTCACAAGGGTGAGAATCCAAGTAGAATAAAGGATACCCACAAAAAAAGAGTATGCGCAGCAGTGAGAGTATTGTACGTAATGCTCAATCACTTGGATAAACCGGTAGACGAGAAAGACGTGTTTACCATAACTCCCAAAACTCTCTTGAAACGCGTGTTCTTGTGGTTGGACAGGACCTACGCCCTACGGGTGGTCAAAGAAGATCTCGCTGCGATGGCCTATATCGCGCGGAAGTCCATGGGAGATGTTACGACTCATATGAAAGATTTGGACCGAGGATGCGGGGGAAGATTTGGAAAAAGTTGAGGACCGAAGCTCAAAATATTAACAACAACAAAGAATTAATGAAGAGCATCGGATGTTCACAGCAGGTAATTGTTGGTTTTGAAAAGCTCTCAGTCTCAACAAATTAGTACGACAGTGGAAATATAGATCTATAGAGACACGCGTCGTCGTCTGAAACACAGTGCAGGTTTTGGATTGGTACCGACACTAGAATGTACGTGTCACACAAAGAGTGGAACAACGCATCTGCGACGCAGATGAGATAAGCGCATCAACAGTAATCTTTGATACGATCTGTACGGACAACACAGCTGCGAGGCAACGAGACAAAACGCTTTTGGGGCTAATTTGGTATAGGAAAACGCAGCTGCGACGAAGCTACAGATATTTGAATATGATTAAAAATTGAACTGCGCAGCTACCGTTGATATCAATCAAGTCAACGGACGAGATTCATAAGAGGATAAACAAGTGACTCGTTGACACGTGCTCTACAACAGCCGGAGGAAGGTTTCCAGACAAGTGTCACTAAGCAGGCGACAAGTATTTGAACACATCACCTGTATACGATTCTCAGTAATATTGATTCTACAGTGATAAATTAGTTTTAGCGTGATTAGGAACACTTGACCGTAGTGGAATTTTAGTTCTTTGGACGTATCTCTTACGGATACTTGTATCAGCAGTACATCACTATGAAGTAGGAAAACTGAGTGTAGAGTATAAAACTTAGGATGTAGAACATTTTATGTATCCAGACTTCCAGACTGTGTAATTTGCAAACTGTTTTTGGGAAACTTGTGATTAGCATATCTTCGTGTATGTTAGATCAATTAGGCTGAAACTTTAGGAGTTGTCATTCTTCGTGTATGTTAGATCAATTAGGATGAAACTTTAGGAGTTGTCATTCTTTATGATATACTATAATATGGTATAGTTTGAAGCAGTTTGGACTTTTGTGTCGGATTTTGTGATCTGTAGAAAACAACTGTTTAGAAGGATTCTTGATAAGCTTCTGTAAGTGAATTATGTCTACTTCTACTACTACTGCTGCTGCTGCTCCACCTGCTATAGTGGTCGTAGAACAATAGGTTATGGGCGTGTCATGAAGAATTCCTTTCTTCTTCGGGGAAAAATACGCTTATTCGGCGAACATGGTGGAGACACATTTCGAAAATGTTAACCTTTTGGATATTTTGGATGGTTCACTGGAAGAATCAGATCCGTCTTGGTCAAAGAAATATTCGCAAGCTCGATCGCTTTTGAAATTCTGTATCTCAGAAGAATTGGCTATGTCACGGATAAAAATGAAAAAAACGATCAATATCTGGAAATCTCTCAAGGATGATTTTGAAAAGGCTAATGTTCAGGAACAACTAGAACTATTTTTGATTGGACCAATTTGGGACTACAAATACACGAGTGGCACTATGGCAAAATATTGTAACAAATTTCGAATACTAATAGATTCTCATGCTTGTGCAGGTGGATCTTTTCCTTAGTTTCAGCAGGCTGCTTTGCTAATGAGAGGTTTTCCTACTACTATGAAAGCAACGTTTGATAAGCTAAAACAGAAAGATAAAGCCAGTAGGACACTACAGTTAGCTATTAATTTGATATTAGAAGAAGAAGTAGATTCTAAAATTCTTAATGGTGAAAAAAAGGTGGAGGCATTTAGCACAAAATTTGAAAAAAAAGCTCAATTTAATCAACAAAGAAAATCAGGTTAATCAAAATCAGCATCAGTTTAGACAGTTTAATCAAAGAGGAAATAGACAATCTTTCACTGTTTGTTTTTATTGTAATGAAAAAGGTCATGGATATAAATTTTGTCCTAAGCTTAAGAAAGCTAATGAAACAAGTCTGTACAGGCCTGGATGGCAAGAGAGCCAATTTCATCAAGACTTCACAGGATCTTCACAACGAGGAAATGCACTTTTCTTGGCGTCTTCATCTCCTCAGGATGAGTCTCTTTCACTCTATGACAAGGAGGATGATGATCTATTTGCTATGGCGGCAGCAATGGAGGGCATAAAAGACAATGGATGGATAATGGACACGGAGCGTCAGCCCACATGTGCTGGAACAAGGCGGTTTTCAAAAATCTGAAATCAACACCGGAGAAAAATATCTACAATACATCTAGAATGACTATGCAAATACGGGCTGTAGGTGATGTCTCCTTCCTATTTAATGTAGAAGGCAAGGTAGTTGTGAGAACTCTTCATAATGTTCTAAATGTACCAGATTTTAAGAAAAAAATGTTTTCAACTTCTTTGGTAAAAAGTAAAGGGTTTGAGGTCAATCTGAAACATGGCAGGCAGGCTGTTAGCAAAAATAGAAAAATTGCAGTAACCGGAACTAGAGATGCCAACAAAATGAATCGAATGGATAAAAACCGATAAAAAAGAAAATGATGTTTTGTATTCCACCGCATAATCCTCAGATGAGCTGTGGCATAAAAGATTAGGCCATGTGAACTATGACAGTATGAAAAAGATGGTCAATGCTAGTAAAATAGAAGGATTCGCTCTGTCAAATCAATCACCTAAAGCGTTGATGGCTGTGCATTAGGAAAAATACACAGATTACCATTTCCTCAAGAATCTGAACATAAATCTACTAAACTTTTGCAACTCATTCATTCTGATGTTTTCCGCCCTGCAAAGGTACCATCTGCCTGGGGGATGAAATATATGGTTACGTTTACAGATGATTTTTTGAGGTTTACTAAAGTGTACTTCATGAAGGAAAAGAGTGAAGTCTTCCCTCATATTCAACACTACAAATTGTGGGCGGGGAAACAACATGGTTTGCCAATTCAAGAGCTTAGATCGGACAATGGCGGGGAATATACCTCAAAAGAGTTTGAAAACTTCTTACTCAAGGAAGGTATTAGTCACAAACTAACTGTTCCATACTCTCCGGAAAAAAATGGGGTCTTTGCAAGACTTAATGGAACTATCACAGAAAACGTGGAACTATCACAGAAAGCTCCAAGGCTATACTTGCGGATAAGAACGTGGATCCGAAATTTGGAGAAGAACGTGGATCCGAAATTTTGGGCTGAAGCATTAAATTGTGCAGTTTATATCAAAAATAGGATAAGTTCAAGATCGGTAGAAACCACTCTTTACGAGATCAAGACGGGTAGAAAACCGGATGTCAGTCATTTCAAATTATTTGGAAAAAAATGCTTTATTTTGGATACGTCTAATGATAGATGGAAAATGGAACCTAAGGGATTGTCGGGCATTTTGTTAGGATATGATGATCTCTGTAAAGGTTATAGAGTCTTTGTTTTTGAAAGTCAAAAAACTATTGTAGCAAAAAACATCGTTGTCATAGATGAACTAGACTCGATAAACTTATTTAAAATCAAAGAGCACCAGAAGCAGCAAAAAGTACAAGAATATATCATTTTAGATAGCATCCATAATATTGTCCCACGGATGCAAAATTCATCAGTGGTAACACACAAGTCGGAACATAATCGGGTTCCCCAACATGTTCATTTCGAAGCGGACCAACAGCAGTCACTGCCTGCAGATCGCAACCAGCGCAACAAGCATAACGCACGAGATCCGACAATTTCAGCCTCATAATTTTCGGGGGGAAGAAGATCGAGTAGCCGCCTGCAAGGAAGCTCTCACTTTGCCTACTCTGCAGCCTCTGGGGAGCCTTTGACCATCCGGGAAGCCTTCTCATAAAGGAGCGGAATCACTAGATCGAGGCGGCAAAAGATAAAATGAAGTCGATCATGGATGCTTAACATAGGAGCTTATGGACCTTCCTCCGGACCGAAAAGCAATCCGCAGCAAATGGGTATTCAAGGTAAAGTTAAATCCAGATAATACCATTGAACGATATAATGCTAGACTTGTGGCAAAGGGGTATAATAAAAAGGAATGAATTGATTTTGAAAAAACATTTTCTCGTGTTGTAAGAGTTATGATGGTTAGGATTTTGCTATCTCTAGCTGCAATAAAAGATATGGAAATACATCAGATGGATGTAAAGACGGCCTTTTTGCATGGAGAACTAGAGAAGACCATTTACATGCAGCAGCTTGAAATGTATGCAGAATCGGGAATAGAGCACTTAGTATGCAAACTGCTAAAATCTTTGTACGGCCTAAAACATGCCCCTAGGCAATGGAATCTAAAACTTGATTAATTCTTAACTAGCATAGGATTTAAAAGGATAAGTTCTGATCACTCTATATATGTTTTAAAGGGTGAGGATGGAATAGTGTATATAGCGGTGTATGTATATGATTTACTATTAGTTAGCAAATCATTGGCTGAAATTATCAAAATTAAAATTGCTTTAAACTCTCAGTTTGAGATGAAAGACCTCAATGAGGTAAAATATATTTTGAGTATCCATGTAGAGAGTTACAGAAAAAGAATATTAATAAAATTGACTCAAAATGAGGCTATTGGAAATATATTAGATAAATATGTAATGCGGGGGGCAAAAGGATGTGAAACACTAATGGAGTTACGGCATAAGTTAGAGGGGGAAGAAACAAAACCGGGTGTTATTGTCAGTGAAATTTTTGAGTCAGGGGAGAATGATCCTATGACAGTGATACCTTACACACAGATAGTGGGAAGTTTAATATATTTCATGAACTATACCCGTCCTGACATTGCTGCAGCAGTTGGGGTACTAAGCAAAAGTTTAGAGAATCTGAGGAAATCTGACCGTGATGCAACAAGAAGAGTTTTAAAATACTTGGCAGGAACTAAAGATCTCAAGCTCACACTAGGCGGAGGAGAAATGAAGCTCCAAACATGGAGTGATGCAATCTATGGCGACATGCCAAGCCGAAAATCCACCAAGGGATTCGTTCTGCAAAATGGGAACGGGACTTGCTGTTGGAGCAGCAAACTTTAAAAGGTCACGACACAATTGACAATAGAGTCAGAATATATCGCAGCGAGCTCGACCATCAAAGAACTCTTATGGGTGAAATCCATGTTCGAAGAATTGGGATACATGCAGGTTGGTCCACAGGTGATCAGGTGTGATAACCAGACTGCCATTGCCATTGCTTCTAACCCGAGTCACCACTTCAAAAGCAAGCACATGGATGTAAGATTACACTTTGTAAGAGAAAAAGTGTTCTCTAGAGTGATTAGATTATGTTATTTGCTAGATGCTAAAATGATTGCAGATATGCTCACTAAAGCTCTTCCTGCTCTAAAGTTAAAGTATTGTAGGGATGCAGTGGGATTGAGTGAATAGCTGAGTTGTTGCACTGCTATACTGCCATGCTGCGGTAGTCGAATAACGGGGATGTAGTGGGGTAAGGTGACTTGCTAAAGTGCTACGTTGCTATGCTGCAATGCTGGGCTAGTTCGACATCGAAGCTGCGCTGGCAGACTGAGTCTAAAGCTTTAAGGGAGTGTTTTTTTTGTAAAGCTTTAGGTCTCAGCAAATTTATAAGACAATGGAAAAATAGATATATAGGGACACGCGTCGTCACTTGAAGCAAAGTGCAAGGTTTTGAATGGTACCGACACTAGCATTGGAACAACGCAGCTGCGACGCAGATGGAACAAGCGCAGCTGCGGTTATTTTTGATATGGTCTGTACGGAAGAACGCAGCCTATGACGCAACATGACAAACGCAACTACTGATATTTTGGTACAAGACAACGCAGTTGCTACACAACAAGACAAACGCAGCTCTGGCTGTATTTGGTATAGGACAGCGTAGCAGCTACGAAGCTGCAGATATTTGAATGTGATCGAGAATTGGATTGCGCTGCTACGGCTTATATGAATCAATTCAACGGACGAGATTCATAAGAGAATAATTTTGTGACTCGCAAATAGATGTTTTGCTACAGCCGGATGGACTTACCCAGACAATTGTCACTAAGCTAGACGACAAGTATTTAAACAAATCACCTGTATTGGATTCTCAGTCATATTGAGTAAACAGTGATAGATTAGTTTTAGCTTGATTAGGAGCACTTAGACCTTAGCGACATTTTAGTTCTTTTGGATGTATGTTTTAGGAACACTTCTTTCGGCGGTATACACTACGTAGTAGGACAACTGAGTGAGGAGTATAAGACTTAGGACGTGGAACATTTTATGTATCCAGACTTCCAGACTATGTAATCTGCAACTGTTTTTGGGAAACTTCTGAGTTACCTATCTTGGTGTATGTTGGATCAATTAAGCTGAAACTTTGTGAGTTGTTAGTTTTGGATTTACTCTATATTGTGGTATAGTTTGAGCCAGTGTTGGATCAGTGTGACAAAATAAGTGTGGTACAAAAACAACTGTTTGTTAGGATTCTTGATAAGCTTTTATGAATGAGATTATGTCTACTTCCACTACTATTGCTGATGCTTCACCTGCTCCAGTGGTCGTAGAACAACAGGTTATGGGCCGGTCATCAAGAATTCCTATTTTCTCGGAGAAAAATACACGTATTGGGCGGATATGGTGGAAACACACTTCGAAAATCTGAATCTTTTGGATATTTTGGATGGTTCACTTGCGAAATCGGATCCGTTTTGGTCAAAGAAAAAATCGCAAGCTCGGTTAATTTTGAAATTTTGTATTTTAGAAGAATTGGCTATGTCACGGATAAAAATGAAAAAGACGATCGATATGTGGAAATCTCTCAAGGATGAGTTTGAAAAGGCTAATGTTTAGGAAGAACTATTTTTGGCTGGACAGATTTCGGACTACAAATACACGAGTGGCACAATGGCAGAATATTGTAATAAATTCTGAATACTAATAGATTCTCATGCTTGTGCAGGTGGATCTTTTCCTCAGTTTCAGCAGACTGCTTTGCTAATGAGGGGTCTTCCTAATAGTATGAGAGCACGGTCTGATAGGCTGAAACAAAAAGATAAAGCTAGTTGGACACTACAATTAGCTATTAATTTGATATTAGAAGAAGAGGCAGATTCTAAAATTCTTAATGGTGAAAAACAAGTATAGGCATTTAACATAGATTTGACAAAAAAAGTCAGATTAATCAGCAGAGAAATCAGTTTGCTAAAAATCAGAATCAGTATAGACAGTTTAATCAAAGAGGAAATAGACAATTTTTCAATGCTTATTTTTATTGTAATGAAAAAGGTCATGGATATAAGTTCTGTCTTAAGCTTAAAAAAGCTAATGAAACAGGTCTGTATAGGCCTGGATGGCAGCAAAGCCAATTTCATCATGGCTTCACGGGATCTTCACAACGAGGAAATGCACTATTCTCAGCGGCTTTATCTCATCACGACAAGTCTCTTTCACTCTCTTACAAAGACGATGATAATCTATTTGCTATGGCGACACCAATTGTGGGCATGAAAGACAATGGATAGATTATGGACACGGGAGCGTTGGCCATTATGTGCTAGAACAAGGCAGTTTTCAAAAATCTGAAATCAACACCTGAGAAAAATATCTACTATGCATGTGGAATGCGTGTGCAAACGTGGGCTGTAGGTGATGTCTCCTTGCTAGTTGATGAAGAGGGCAAGGGAATTGAGAGAACTCTTCATAATGTTCTCTATGTCCCAGATTTTAAGAAAATTTTGTTTTTTCAACTTCTTTGGTAGTAAGTAAAGGATTTGAGGTCAATCCGAATCATGGCAGGCACGTTGTTAGGAATTTTTTTTTTTTGTAGAAACGAGAACAAGAGATGCCAACAAAATGTATCGAATGGATATGCGCGATAATAAAAAAAATAATGTTTTGTATTCCGGTGCACTATCCTCAAAGAAGCTGTGACATAAAACGTTAGGCCATGTGAATTATGATAGTATGAAAAAAATGGTCAATGTTGGTAAAATAGAAGGAGTCGCTTTGTCAAACTAGTCACCTAAAATGTGTGAGGGAAGTGCAATAGGAAAAATACATAGATTATCGTTTCCTCAAGAGTCTGAACATAGGTCTACTAAACTTTTGCAACTCATTGATTCTGATATTTTCGCACGTGCGAAGGTACCATCTACCAGGGGGATAAAATATATGGTTACATTTACAGATGACTTTTCGAGGTTTACTAAGGTCTACTTCATGAAGGAAAAAAGTGAAGTCTTCACTCAATTTCAACACTACAAAGCGTGGGCGAAGAAACCTCACGGTCTACCAATTTTGGAGCTTCAATCGGACAGTGACGTGGAATATACGTCAAAAAAGTTTGAAAATTTCTTGCTCAAGGAAGGTATCAGTCACAAACAGACTGTCCCATACTCTCCAAAAAAGAATGGGGTCTTAGAAAGACTAAATAGAATTATCACAGAAAGCTCTAGGTCCATGCTTGCAAATAAAGAAGTAGATCCGAAATTCTGGGCTGAAGCATTAGACTGTGCAGTTTATATCAAAAATATGATAGGTTCAAGATCGTTAGAAACCACTCCTTATAAGATCTGGACGGGTAGAAAACGGGATGTTAGTCATTTCAAAGTCTTAGGAAGCAAATGCTTTATTTTGGATACGTCTAATGATAGATGGAAAATGGAACCTAAGGGATTGCAGGGCATTTTGTTAGGATACGATGATCACTCTAAAGGTTATAGAGTATTTGTTTTTTACAGATAGAAAATTATTGTAGCAAGGATCATCGTTGTCAAAGATGAACTAGACTCGGTAGACTTATTTACAATGACAGAGCAGCAAAAACAACAAAATGTACAGGAATATGTCATTTTAGATAGCATCCATAATATTTTCCGACAGATGCAAAATTCTCCAGTTGTAACACGGGGTCGGAACATAATCGGGTTCCCCATCAACCTCATTTCAAAGCGGACCAACAGCAATAACTGCCTACAGATGGCAACTAGTGCAACAAGCGTAATGCACGCAACTAGTGCAACAAGCGCAATGCACGGGATCCGACGATTTTAGCCTCAAAATTCCCGGGCGAAAGAAGATCCAATAGCCGCCTAAAGGCAAGTTCTCACTTTGCCTACTCGACAACCTCATGGGAGCCTTTGACCATCAGGGAAGCCTTCTCATCACCAGAGCGAAATCACTGGATCGAGGAAGCAAACGATGAAATGAAGTCCATTATGGAGGCTCAAACATGGGAGTTTGTGGACCTTCCTCCGCATCGAAAAGCGATCGGCAACAAATGTGTATTCAAGTTGAAGTTAAATCCAGATAATACCATTGAATGATAGAAAGCTAGACTTGTGGCAAAGAGGTATAATCAAAAGGAAGGAATTGATTTTGAAGAAACATTTTCTCCTGTTGTAAGATTTCCCACAATTAGGATTTTGCTATCTCTAGCTGCTATAGAAGATATGGAAATACAACAGATGGATGCAAAGACGGCCTTTTGCATCGATAACTAGAGGAGACCATTTACATGGAGCAGCCTGAAATGTATGCAGAACCAAGAAAGAACACTTAGTATGCAAACTGCTAAAATCTTTGTACGGCCTAAAACAGGCCCCGAGGCAATGGAATCTAAAACTTGATGAATTCTTAACTAGCCTAGGATTTAAAAGGATAGGTTTTGATCACTCTGTCTATGTTTTAAAGGGTGAGGATGGAATAATATATATAGCGGTATACGTAGATGATTTATTATTAGTTTGCAAATCAATGGCTGGAATTAAAAAAAAAATGCTTTAAAATCACGGTTCGAGATGAAAAACCTCGGTGAGGCAAAATAAATTTTGGGTATTCAGGTAGAGAGGTACAGGAATAACAAATTAATAAAATTGACTCATAAGGAGGTTATTGGAAACATGTTTGATGAATATGAAATGCGGGGGGCAAAAGGATGTGTAACACCAATAGATTTTCGGCATACGTTAGAGGGGGAAGAAACAGAACCGGGTGTTATTGTCAGTGAAATTTTTGAGTCAAGGGAGGATGATTCTATGACACTGATAGCTTACCGACAAATAGTGGGAAGTTTAATATATTTCATTAACCGTACCGGTCTGGATATTGCTGCAGCAAGTCGGTTATTGAGCAGAAGTCTAGAGAATCCGAAAAAATCTGACCGTGATGCAGCAAGAAAAGTTTTAAGATACTTGGCAGGAACCAAAGACCTCAAACTCACACTAGGCGGAGGAGAAGTGAAGTTGCAAACATAGAGTGATCGAAGCTATGGCGACATGCCAAGCCGAAAAATCCACCACGGGATTCGTTTTGCAAATTGGGAACAGGACTTGCTGTTGGAGCAGCAAACTTCAAAAGGTCACGGCACAATCGACGATGGAGTCAGAATATATGGCAGCGAGCTCGGCCCTCAAAGAACTCTAATGGGTGAAATCCATTTTGCAATAATTGGATACATGCAGGTTGGTCCACAGGTGATCTGGTTTGATAACCAGACTGCCATTGCCGTTGCCTCTAACCTAATTCACCACTTCAAAAGCAAGCACATTGATGTAAAGTTACACTTTCTAAGAGAAAAAGTGTTCTCTTGAGTGATTAGATTATGTTATTTGCCAGATGCTAAAATGATTGCAGATATGCTCACTAAAGCTCTTCCTACTCTAAAGTTGAAGCATTCTAGGGATGCAGTGGGATTAAGTGAATAGCTCAGTTGCTGCACTGCTATATTGCCATACTGCGCTAATCCAATAACGAGGATGTAGTGGGACTAGGTGACTTGCTAAATTGCTACGTTGCTATGATACGATGCTGCGCTAGTTCGACATCGAAGCTGCGCTGGCATACTGAGTCTAAAGCTTTAGGGGAGTGTTGTTTTTGGAAAGCTTTAAGTCTCAACAAATTTATAGGATGGCGGAAAAATAGATATATAGGGACACGCGTCGTCACTTGAAGCACAGTGCAAGGTTTTGAATGGTAACGACACTAGCATTGGAACAACGCAGCTGCGACGCAGATGGAACAAGCGCAGCTCCGATTATTTTTGATATGGTCTGTAAGGACGAACGCAGCTTGCCACGCAACGGGACAAACGTAACTGCTGATATTTTGGTACAGGACAACGCAGTTGCTACACAACAAGACAAACGCAGCTCTGGCTGTTTTTGGTATAGGACAGCGTAGCCGCTACGAAGCTGCAGATATTTGAATGTAATCGAGAATTGGACTGCGCTGCTACGATTGATATGAATCAAGTCAACGGACGAGATTCATGAGAGAATAATTTAGTGACTCCCTAGCAGATGTCCTGCAACAGCCGGATGGTTGTACCCAGACAATTGTCACTTAGCCAGGCGATAAGTATTTGAACAAATCACCTGTATAGGATTCTCAGTAATATTGATTGAACAGTGATAGATTAGTTTTAGCGTGATTAGGAGCACTTAGACCTTAGTGGAGGTTTAGTTCTTTTGGATGTATATTTTAGAAACACTTGTATCGAGGGTACAACACTACGTAGTAGGACAACTGAGTGAATAGTATAAGACTTAGGACGTAGAACATTTTATGTATCTAGACTTCTAAACTGTGTAATCTGCACACTGTTTTTGGGAAACTTTTGAGTTACATATCTTGGTGTATGTTGGATCAATTAAGCTAAAACTTTGTGAGTTGTCAGTTTTGTATTTACTCTATATTGTGGTATAGTTTGAGCCAGTGTTGGATCAGTGTGACAAAATTAGTGTGGTACAAAAACAACTGTTTGTTAGGATTCTTGATAAGCTTCTATGGATGAGATTATGTCTACTTCCACTACTATTGCTGATGCTTCACCTGCTCCAGTGGTCGTAGCACAACAGGTTATGGGCCTGTCATCAAGAATTCCTATTTTCTCGGAGAAAAATACGCGTATTGGGCGGATATCGTGGAAACACACTTCGAAAATGTGAATCTTTTGGATATTTTGGATGGTTCACTGGCGGAATCGGATCCGTCTTGGTCAAAGAAAAAATTGCAAGCTCGGTTAATTTTGAAATTTTGTATTTTACAAGAATTGGCTATGTCACAGATAAAAATGAAAAAGATGATCGATATGTGGAAATCTCTCAAAGATGAGTTTGAAAAGGCTAATGTTTAGGAAGAACTATTTTTAGCTCGACGGATTTCGGACTACAAATACACGAGTGGCACAATGGCAGAATATTGTAATAAATTTCGAATACTAATAGATTCTGATGCTTGTGCAGGTGGATCTTTTCCTCTGTTTTAGCAGACTGCTTTGCTAATGAGGGGTCTTCCTAATACTATGAGAGCATCGTCAAATAGGCTGAAACAAAAAGATAAAGCTAGCTGGACACTACAGTTAGCTATTAATTTGATTTTAGAAGAGGAGGCAGATTCTAAAATTTTTAATGGTGAAAAACAAGTATAGACATTTAGCACAAAATTTGAAAAAAAAAGTCAAATTAATCAGCAGAGATATCAGTTTTCTAAAAATCAGAATCAGTTTAGACAGTTTAATCAAAGAGGAAATAGACAATTTTTCAATGCTTATTTTTATTGTAATGAAAAAGGTCATGGATATAAATTCTGTCCTAAGCTTAAGAAAGCGAATGAAACAGGTCTGTATAGGCCTGGATGGCAACAAAGCCAATTTTATCAAGGCTTCACGGGATCTTCACAACGAGGAAATGCACTATTCTCAATGGCTTTACTCATCAGGACGAGTCTCATTCACTCTCTAACGAGGAGGATGATGATTTATTTGCTATGGCGCGTCAATGGAGGGCGCGAAGACAATGGATGGATAATGGACACGGGAGCATTAACCCACATGTAATAGAAACTAGCATTTTTCAAAAAATTTGAAATCAACACCAGAGAAAAATATCTACTATGCATGTGGAATGAGTGTGCAAACGCGGGCTGTAGGTGATGTCCCCTTGCTAGTTGATGTAGAGGGCAAGGGAGTTGAGAGAACTCTTCATAATGTTCTCTATGTCCCAAATTTTAAGAAAATTTTGTTTTCAACTTTTTTGGTAGAAAGTAAAGGATTTGAGGTCAATCTGAATCATGGCAAGCAGGTTGTTAGCAAAATAAAAAATTGCAGTTACGGGAACAAGAGATGCCAGCAAAATGTATCGAATGGATATGCCCGATAATAAAAAAAATGATGTTTTGTATTCCGGTGCACTATTCTCAGATGAGCTGTGGCATAAAAGGTTAGGCCATGTGAATTATGATAGTATGAAAAAGATGGTCAATGCTGGTAAAATAGAAAGAGTCGCTTTGTCAAACCAGTCACCTAAAACGTGTGATGGATGTGCACTAGAAAAAATACACAAATTTTCGTTTCCTCAAAAGTCTGAACACAAGTCTACTAAACTTTTGCAACTCATTCATTCTGATGTTTTCGGCCCTTCAAAGGTACCATCTGCCGAGGGGATGAAATATATGGTTACATTTACATATGATTTTTTGAGGTTTACTACTGTCTACTTCATGAAGGAAAAAAGTGAAGTCTTCACCCAATTTAAACACTACAAAGCGTGGGCGGAGAAACTACACGGTCTACCAATTTTGGAGCTTAGATCGGACAATGGCGGGGAATATACGTCAAAAAAGTTTGAAAACTTCTTACTCAATGAAGGTATCAGTCACAAACTGATTGACCAATACTCTCCCGAAAAGAATGGGGTCTGAGAAAGACTAAATAGAAATACACAGATAGCTCTAGATCCATGCTTGCGGATAAGGACGTAGATCCGAAATTCTGAGCTGAAGCATTAAACTGTGCAGTTTATATCAAAAATAGGATAGGTTCAAGATCGTTAGAAACCACTCCTTAGAAGATCAAGACGGGTAGAAAACCAGATGTTAGTCATTTCAAAGTCTTTGGAAATAAATGCTTTATTTTGGATATGTCTAATGATAGATGGAAAATGGAACCTAAGGGATTGCAGGGTATTTTGTTAGGATACGATGATCACTCTAAAGGTTATAGAGTCTTTCTTTTTTAGAGACAGAAAATTATTGTAGCAAGGAACATCGTTGTCAAAGATGAACTAGACTCGATAGACTTATTTACAACGACAGAGCACAAAAACAGCAAAAAATACAGGAATATGTCATTTTAGATAGCATCCATAATATTTTCCCACAGATGCAAAATTCTCCAGTGGTAACACAGGGGTCGGAACATAATCAGATTCCCCAACAACCTCATTTCGAAGCGGACCAATAACAGTAACTGCCTACGGATTGGAACCAGCGCAACCAGCGCAATGCACGGGATCCGACAATTTTAGCCTCAGAATTCCTAAGCGGAAGAAGATCCAATAGTCGCTTGAAGGCAAATTCTCACTTTGCCTACTCGGCAGCCTCATGGGAGCCTCTGACGATACGGGAAGCCTTCTTATCACCGGAGCGGAATCACTGGATTGAGGCGGAAAACGATAAAATGAAGTCGATCATGGAGGCTCGGGCATAGAAGCTTGTGGAACTTCCTCCGGATCGAAAAGCGATCGACAACAAATGGGTATTGAAGGTGAATTTAAATCCAAATAATACCATTCAATGATACAAAGCTTGACTTGTGGCAAAGGGGTATAATCAAAAGGAAGGAATTGATTTTGAAGAAACATTTTCTCCTGTTGTAAGATTTCCGACAGTTGGGATTTTTCTATCTGTAGCTGCTGTAGAAGATATGGAAATACATCAGATGGATGTAGAGACGACCTTTTTGCATAGAGAACTAGAGGAGACCATTTACATGCAACAGCCTGAAATGTATGCCGAACCACGAAAAGAGCACTTAGTATGCAAACTGCTAAAATCTTTCTACGGCCTAAAACAAGCCCTTAGCCAATGGAATCTAAAACTTGATGAATTCTTAACTGGCCTATGATTTAAAAGGATAAGTTCTGATCACTGTGTCTATGTGTTAAAGGGTGAGGATAGAATAATGTATATAGCGGTATATGTAGATGATTTACTATTAGTTAGCAAATCAATGGTTGAAATTAACAAAATAAAAAATGCTTTAAAATCACGGTTCAAGATGAAAAACCTCGGTGAGGGAAAATATATTTTGGGTATTCAGGTTGAGAGGGACAAGAAAAACAGATTAATATAATTGACTCAAAATGAGGTTATTAGAAACATGTTAGATGAATATGAAATGCGGGGAGCAAAAGGATGTGTAACACCAATGGAGTTTCGGCTTAAGTTAGATGGGGAAGAAACAAAACCAGGTGTTATTATGAATGAAATTTTTGAGTCAGGGGAGGATGATCCTATGACCCTGATACCTTACAGATAGATAGTGGGAAGTTTAATATATTTCATTAACTGCACCAGTCCGGATATTGCTGCAGCGGGTCGGGTAATGAGCAGAAGTCTAGAGAATCCGAAAAAATCTGACCGTGATGCAGCAAAAAGAGTTTTAAGATACTTGGCAGGAACCAAAGACCTCAAACTCACACTAGGCGGAGGAGAAGTGAAGTTGCAAACATGGAGTGATGCAAGCTATGGCGACATGCCAAGCCGAAAATCCACCACGGGATTCGTTTTGCAAATTGGGAACTGGACTTGGTGCTGGAGCAACAAACTTCAAAAGGTCACGCCAGAATTGACGATGAAGTCACAATATATGGCAGCGAGCTCGGTCTTCAAAGAACTCTTATGGGTGAAGTCTATATTGCAACAACTAGGATACATACAGGTTGGTCCACAGGTTATCTAGTCTGATAACCAGACTGCCATTCCCATTGCCTCTAACCTGAGTCACCACTTCAAAAGCAAACACATGGATGGAAGATTACACTTTGTAAGAGAAAAAGTGTTCTCTAGAGTGATTAAATTATGTTATTTGCTTGATGCAAAAATGATTGCTTATATGGTCACTAAAGCTCTTCCTGCTCCTAACCTGAAGTATTGTAGGGACGCAATGGGATTAAGTGAAAAGTTGAATTGCTACATTGTTATACTGCCTTGCTCCGCTAGTCGAACATTGAGATGTAGTGGGACTAGGTAACTTGCTAATTTGTTGTGTTGCTATGTTGCGATGCTGCGGTAGTTCGACATTGCAGCTGCGTTGGCATACTGAGTCTAAAGCTTTAGGGGAGTGTTGTTTTTGGAAAGCTTTAAGTCTCATCAAATTAGTAGGACGACGGAAAAATAGATTTATAGGGACACGCGTCGTTTTCTGAAACACAGTGCAGGTTTTTTTTGAAATGGTACCGACACCAACATGTGCGTGTCACACATAGAGTGGAACAACGCAACTGCGACACAGACGAACAAGCGTAGCTGCGGCTACTTTTCATACGGTCTGTACAGACAAGGCAACTGTGATGCAACGAGTCAAATGCAACTGCGATTATTTTGGTACAGGACAATGCAATTGCGACGCAACGAGACAAACGCAACTGCGACTAATTTGGTATGGGATAACGCAGCTGCGACAAAGCCACAGATATTTGAATGTGATCAAGAATTGGAATGCGCAGCTACGGTTGATATGAATCAAGTAAACGGTCGAGATTCATAAGAGTATAAATAAGTGACTTGCGAAACGTGTTATGTAAATACTGGAATGACGTATCTGGACAAGTGTCACTAAGCCAGCGACAAGTATTTGAACAAATCACTTGTATAGGATTCTCATTAATATTAATTGTACCCTGATTAGTTTTAGTGTGATTAGGAGCACTTAAACTTAGTGGCAGTTTAGTTCTTTGGACGTATCCCTTAGGAACACTTGTATTGGCGGTACAACACTATGTAGTAGGACAACTGAGTGTAGAGTATAAGACTTAAGACGAAGAACATTTTATGTATCCAGACTTTGAGACTGTGTAATATGCGGATTGTTTTTGGGAAACTTTTGAGTTACCTATCTTGGTGTATGTTGGATCAATTGAGCTGAAACTTTGGGAGTTGTTAGTTTTTTTATACTCTATTTTGTGGTATAGTTTGAGTCAGTTTTGGATCTTTGTGACAAAATTGGTATGGTGCCTAAAACAATTGTTTGATAAGCTTCTTGGTAAGCTTCTGTGAGTGAAATTATGTTTACTTCCACTACTACTGCTGTTGCTGCTGCTCCACCTGCTCCAGTGGTCGTGGAACAAAAACACGTACAGACTCGCAATATTTTTATCACTTATCTATTAGGTCGTGCCAGCAAAACACCTATTGCTTACATGCTTCATTGCGAGTGGAAGCACAAAAGTTCTTGTTTAGACGGTTGGGAATATTAAAACATTTAAAAAGCACAAAATATGAACGGTGTATGCGTACGGATAAATAAAATTTGAGATTTGTAAAAACGTATTAATTACGTCTTTAAAACTTGTTAAATGCGTCTAGTGACCCAAAACCTAAGAGCAAATTTTGATTATTTTGGGCTATCAGAAAGGAACCTATACACATAGACAATCGAATTTCAACGGATGAATGTAAAAGAATGATGTCTTAGCTAAGACACGACATGATGGTCAACTGAGAGGGAGAGAGAACATAACAACTATAACAAATAAAGATAGGTTATTTAGGATAAGCTTTCATAATCACTTTAAAGTCCTGAGGCCACAATAGATAAACTTAAGTAGGTCTTGAATGTAGATTGTACAATTTGTATAGAAAGCTGTCTTATTATAATGGAGCTAATTTGGTCTTCTCTCTTACTTAAAACTTGAATTATATCTATATATCTATTTTACTCTTCTTCCATATTCTCAAGATATGTACTACTTGATGAAATGGGAGTCTAATCACTAAACGCAGCAAATGTATAACTATCAATTACATGGAATAAAATGTAAATCTATGATAATTCGACTTTTATGTCTCTTTGGATTTCACGGTACACTTTCCGAATGAACTGGTACATCTTATGGTATGACAAGGAAAGAGCAAAATTGCTAACATTTGATATCCTCCCAAATCACCTATTTTAATACGCACTCTTGTATTTAGTGTATTTCGTACGGAAACTGGAAATAAAAAATGAGCGCAATGTTTTCTTCACAATTGAAATGCAGCTGCTTGTTTTTCGATATTCGATCGACGGTTGCGTTTAAGGTCATCGGTGCAATGTTCGAAGTATATGCTTCAATGTTATACAAATAGGAACAGGACAAAATCGTGCCTCAAAGCAAGTTTACTATTGCCTTTCTTTGTTGCTTGGAGATAATACGCAACACATACATTAGTTGTTTGAAACTATTGATCCGGTCGTAACTGCTGAATGACTTAAAATGCCATGTCTCTGTCTTAAGGCATTGGGAGTTGAAATAAATAGAAGTCCTCCATTGATTGTGTGTTATTTCGTGTTAGGTCACATTGACTTTACACTATTTATGAAATTTTATTGTAAGTCTGGTAACACCACTCATGCTCATGTCTTACGTGTGGTGTCAATCTTTTAAGGGTTTATTTATCAGTTCAAATATCAAGTTTTAAGGTTCTTTTAAGGTCATTGAAATTTTTTTAACCCACATTCGGCGAACCATCCCAAATTTTCCGTCACGACAATGTGGTGTACAATGTTGTATATAACCAATGTTTGAGCAGATTGCGCAAGATGCAGTGCAATCGGAATTGCCTCGTTTTACCACGACCTTATAGGAACCTTAGCCTTGCACAAATCATAGCCCAATACCAAAGTATCACAAACCAATTTTGGAGAATGATGGTCACATTAAGTAGTTGTCTCATAAAATTGCTTGCACACTAATCATAGTTGTTCAATTCACGCGGTTTTTTCTTTTTTTACAATTTCTATGTATTATTCGTTAATTTTATAATTTTTGTAAATTTCGTTAAGTTTTTACTGTATGGAAAACTGAACGGAAGCTTGTACGGAATTTTTGAAAAAAAGACGTGCGCGAGCTAATTTTGAATTTCTTTAGGACAATCCTCCTCTACAGGGAAGCCGCCATAAAAAATCCTTTACTAGGAAGTCACCATTGATGATGCCATAGAAGAGCCGCCATTAAAAATCCTTTACTAGGAAGTCACCATTGATGATGCCATAGAAGAGGCCACAGAAGCTGCCATTGAAGTCGTTGTTGAAGCATTTGCGAACCTCGCCACATACATCAACGCCTAGAACTAAACCATATCCGTAAAGTAAATACAAAGATGGTGTTTTTTTGCTTCAATGCGAACTTGTCCTTTTTCATTATTGGCGTGCAGTAGAATTATTTAATTTAATACAATGATTTTTTTATTTTTTTTTGCTTCAATGTGAATGTTTCTTTTTAAATTATTGACATGTTATGTTGGGCCATGCTGAACCAACAATGAGGGCAGCCTGGTCGCTTGACGAGGCAGCCTTGTCGCTGGTTGATAGTTCAGGGGTGAGACCGCCTCGTCGCTGGTTCAGCAAACCAGCGACGAGGCAGTCTGGTCGCTGGTTCAACAACCATGGTTGCTGGTTCAACAGCCATGGTCGTTGGTTTGTGGTTCAGCCACGAGGTTGTCGTTGTTGGTTTTTTCACTTCCACTGGTTTCTTGCTTTTTTTACTTTATTTGAAATTTGAAATTTGAAATTTGAAAATTCAAATTTCGAAAAATTTACGGAAACGTACGGATACATAATCGGGTACGCATTTTAACGATTTTCTAAAATTGATAAATGTGAATCGAACTTATTATTCGCGCGTTCGTTTCGTGCGTATTATGCGATTTGAACAACTATGACACTAATCAAATGACAATCAGAGGTAGACTTATAGGATCATCTATCGCCACAAATCCACTACAAGGAACCAAGGTCGTCCATAAGGAAGAAGTCACGAAGGTGTGTTGTTGAGATAGTAATGAATTCTATGAGAACTTGTACCAGGGAAGCATACGATAATAATATCAAAGTCGTTAAATCGGACATTTGGTGAGCAAGACATACAAAACAATAACTTTGAAGCATGAAAGGAAGTGGTTCAAAACGGCTGAAACTGGGAAATAATCCTAGAACCGCAATAAATAAATATTGACATATTTGGGTATTTTACGCGACACGCATACCTTTCTTGTGTCACATGGACTAAAAAAAATGAAGAACTAGTTGCAGTTCACACGACCATAGTTATGGTCTTCATGGCTTTAGCAAACAATACCCAGAAAAGAAAATTAAAAGAACGGTGAGCGAAACATGACAACCGGAAATCAGAGGAACGAAATAGCAACAATGGAAATACTTAGAAAAACTTGCAAAAGGATTTTCGGGGAAAAAACGACATAAGGCTTTTGGAATTTCCCTTAGCGTTTACAAAGTACAGTCAACTAGATTGTGGCCTTCGCTTGGCCAACTGTGACCGTCCGCTGATCGTGTCCTCGAAACAATGTGCACCGTTGATATCTTCAATTCAAAATTGTTGGCCGCCTAGGCGCTTACATGTTACCTCAGAAATGTAAATCAGACAAGATTTAGAGTATATTGTACTACTACAAAAGTACTGTACACTATCATATAGTACACTACCATTCGCTATTAGAGTAATTAACGCTAATTCGGTGCTCTTTTTTCAAAAAAAAAAACCTGATATACAATCAATAATTCTATTTTTTTCATTATTTTAATTAAGGTTTTTTTTCAATTAGCGATAATAATGGAAGTACACTGCGATGGAAATAGTGTGGCGTACGGACAGGGTATCTCCGTACGAAATGGTACTTTATGAATTACAAAGGCATAAAAAGACACTTAACATTATTGCGAACACATGTGAATGTGCACTGGAAGAAAGGGACGAAACTCATCGACAAAAATCACCTTCTCATATGTTCGTCCGTCGATCGTGTCAACAGCCCGACGGCGTACGAATTTTAAAATTTTGTACGGGTACACATATTACTGTAGACATCAAATAGGCAGGTATTTATTATTTAGGACAACCCAAATTACAGTTAGGGATTAATTAGTATTCATACTTTTTTTTCAAAAAATAAAATTCCCGATTAGTGTTAATAATTAGTGTTGGATATCGAGGACTATTTGGTGATATTTGATATATATCGAATTTCAGGTACCCGATAATCGATATATCGAAAATCAAAATATCACGATATATCGCCAATATATCATATGACTGACATATCGAGGCTTCTTAAAAAAAAAAAAAAAAAATTGCTAGTTGCTATTGCTGCTAACACTACTGTTGCTGACAGTACTAGTGCTACTGCTGCTGTTGCCAGTAGCTGCAAAACTAGCTACTGCTTATGTCAGTACTAGTACTAGCTGCAGTTGTTAGTGCTAGCTATTGGTTAAGCCATTACTGTTGGAATCAAGGTTGCAATCAGCCGTCACAGTCTGTCGCGCGGCCAGCAAGTTTGGAGTCACGTGAAGATAGTGGTCCATGTTGGCTTAGAGTTATTAAGTCTAGCTGTATGTATTCATGTACCTTGGTCTCCCGAGATCTAGTTGGCGAGGACCAGGTATTTTGTTTCGTTTGGTGTGTACGGTTGGTGGGTTTGTTTTGTCTTCATTTGTTTTGGCTGTACGTTTGCTTAGTACTTTTGTTGTACGTAGTTTCGCGTATAAACACAATTTGATTGGTAGGCTCTTCGTGCGCACTTTATGTTTGGTTTGGTTTTATAGTTTGATAGTGTGACGCTTCACTTGGTTATATACTGGGCTTAGAACTACTCTTTGGGAGAAAAATCGTGAAATATATTAGCTTTGGACAATTCTCTCTCATGTTGGCGTGCGAGAACCGCAAGGTTAGGTAAAAATCCCAAGAGTTGTGCATGAAAAACCACAATCCTCCCTTGATGCTTCATAGTTGCTATTATACCCATCTCGGTTCAAAGGGATGTATGAACAATAATGAGAATGGGTGGAAAAATGCGGTACCCTGGTTTTGGCTTTTCCAGGAAAGAGATAAATGCCTGTGACCACTCAAGAATAGGAAAGGAGGGATAGTCGTTTGATCCGGCCCACAAGGCTCAGGACAGGCAGCGACCAAGAAATGCTCAGGTGACCGGCTCTTTCAGGCGATGAATAGAATGGTGGGGCTCACATACCCCGGAGTCAATGCACAAAAAAAAAACTCCCAATGGCCGCGAAGACATGTATGAGTCTCCCTCACCCCTCGGTTCTGCCGTACGGATCCGACAAGACTCTTCCAAGTTTCAAACAGCGAAAGTCCAAACGGACCAAAGAGAGAATAGTGCCAACCATCCACTCGAGCTACGGTCTCCACAAAAGACAATCCAAAACAAAGATGGCAATAGAGTCAACGACACAATGCAACAGTTCTCCAACAGAAAGGTTGATTCTAATTCTCTGTGGGTTTTCTCAAGAGATAGTATTGAAAAAGCAACCAATCTCCCTCGGCCCCAAGTGCCTTATACAATCAGAGTGTGTCCTACTACAAGTGCCAAAGACAAATCATTGTGGTAAGCCAATCAGCGGCCTGCAATCATTATCGCACGGACACAAGACAAGACAGTCTGTACTACACTCAGGGCTAAAATATAGATGACTGGTTTCGGCTGGATTAGCAGCCGAAGGTTCTCCTATAATACACAAAAGGGCAACAAAGTTCTAACTCGACGTGAAACCGCCTAACTTTGACCCAACGTTATAAATGCTTTGCCTGTCTATTGGGCCTGAACTGACATCCTACTGATAGCTAACAGTAAGATCAACGGGAAAATCTTAAAGGTTACGTGTCGTTTCCTAATG
>JBBHKE010002288.1:0-41967 GCA_037447655.1 Zygnema cylindricum
AAACAGATTAGATTTTTTACAGATAGGTAGGTTTATTTACTAAAAGGAGAATGTCGAAACCAGGATTTGATCTTGGTACTTGCCGCTCGTCAGAACGCCGGTAGCTTGTAGCCTTAACCATTAAGTCTAGACGTTAGGATATATACTATCGGGTTTGATATTTATTTAAATGTTAACACGTAGGAAAATTCATTTAACAGCGGATGTTTACGGATACATAGATCTAGTAATGTAAACGTACGGATTTCGGTATGGATAAAAAACGAGTACCGCACATTTTGTTTCTTTTACAAAACAAATACAGCACAAGCATTTATGACGGCTACGATCGAAATTTGCATTCAATCGGACGGCCGAAAAGAAAACCGAGATCGCGGAAGAGATTCTCAGCGGTTTATGGTCATCGCCACATCGGATGACACGTGGCACGATTACGTTGGATAGCGACATCTCCGGGGATTACAGGACCGAATCTGGATATGACATGTGTCAACATTTAGGCCATGTCGTACAATATCCGTACATAAAGTACACCGCCAGCTGTACTTTTGTGTACGACACTGTAATATGATTGGTGCCGTATACTAGTAGATTGAGTTTGAGAGAGAGATAGGACTTAAAAAAATTGGTAGATAGGACCCTCTCTCCCTAAGAGCTTCTGTACAAAAGGTCAACTTTGACCCATCATAACTTACTGCCCAGAGGAGCAAATTCAGAGATTTTTTTTGCTGTCGACTCAAAGGAGTCTTGCCTTCACGGGGGTGAAGGTGGTCAATGTTTTTCTCTGCCAAGGTGGCAGTTGTTCTTGCTGAAACACAAAGGGGTCAAGGTAATCCTAGAGGCTTCCTGTGAACTGCTTACTCTGAGGTCTTATGGAGGTCTCAGAGTTGCAGGTTATGGGCCCACCATCTAGGGTTCCCATATTGAATGGAGCTGGCTTCATATACTGGGAAAGTATGATGACATGAGCTCTATGTGAGAAACAATTTTGGGGAATAGTGAGTGGACGGGTGAGGCGCCCATCCAGTTTTGGGATACCTCCAGGGTTTACAGGAGGCAGATTCACTAGAGATGCAGATTCATCTTCAAAAGAGGAGATAAAAGAAGGAGAGGTGGTGGACAAAGGAAAGGAGAAAGAGACGACCACACCATTAGCAACTGGTTTGGTATTCATGTCACCTATTATGAGGAACGAGGAGAATGATAATTCTACCATTGACTTCAACAATATGGCGGCAAAACACTTAATCCTCCGCCATCTTACTCAAGGACTCGCATGTCCTCATTTGCAAGTAGAAAGGGCATCCGATCTTTGGATAGCTCTCATAGAGATGTACCAAAGTGGTACAATTAAGCAACAATAGTTGGCTGATTAGAAAGTTAAGGAGTATGTATACAAAGGGGGGAAGATGTTGGATATTTGCAGTGAGCTTGCTACACTTTTCATGGAGCTAGAGAGTGCTGGAAAAGATTTTAGTGAAAAAGAAAAGGTTAACTGTCTACTGATGAAGTTACCCGATGAGTTCGAGAACATAGTCAACTGTGTGCAAGACTTCCGAACTCAAGGTGGATATGGAAGGGGAATCATTCTCGTTCGAGAGAATATGATTGAGATCCGTAGGGGAGGAGAGAGTGGGCAAGCCTTGGAAGCTGGGATCGATTAGAGGAACAAGGATTCTTGGAGACCGGTCGGACATTACGGAGGGGCGGAGCAAAAAAATCAGACAGACGAGTTTGCACCAAGGGATCCCAAGGGTTTATGTCATTTTTGTAAGAAACCTAGGCACTATATGGCGGAGTGCACTAAGCAAACCGAGCTTCGGTTAAAAGAGGGGCAGACTGGTGGAACCCCGAGAGGAAAGAAAAAGACCCTTGTGACACAGGTACATGAGATGGAATCCGAAGACGAGGACGATGAGCTCCTATTGGATGAGGAGTTGGAAGTGACAAACGAGGTAGAAATTCCACGCAAGCAGAAATGCATTTTCGATGGATTGAAGGGTGAAGCAGGCTGGATTGTAGATTCAGGTGCCTCCATGCACATGTGTAAGGATAAACACCTGTTCACTAAGATAAGAAAGATTCCCACTGTAGATATAGCGTACGGGGATGGGAGGATAGTCACCACTACTCTTGTAGGATCGGTAGATCTAAAAGTGTTGGTAGAAGGAAAGACATCCCTAGTTACATTCTCCGATGTATTGTTTATTCCGTAGTTGAACAAAAACCTCATCTCTATGAATGTATTAGATGATAAGGGTTTTGATACTAACACTAGGAAAGGAGTCTTTACTGCTAGTTTTGAGGAGAATGTTTATTTCACCGCTGAAAAAGGTAGCCAAGGGATGTTTAGGCCGATTTTAAGCAATGAAAAGAAGGAACTTTATTATGCTGGTGGTCATGATATAATGATGTGGCATAAGAGGTTTGGGAATGTGAATCTAGATAAGCTAAGAGAGACGAAAAATATGGGAGTGGTGGAAGGAATTCAGTTCAGTGAGAGTGACAATCTAAGTGATTGTAGTGGATGTGCTCAAAGTAAAGCACACAGATTGCCCTTTCCCAAAACAACCACCTATAGGGGAGAAAAAATTCTAGATTTGATACACATATATATTTGGGGACCGGCCAAAGTGCCCTAACAGGGGAGGAAGATATTTATGATGACTATCACTGATGATTTGTCTCGGTATTCCAGAGTGTATTTTTATAAAAGCAAGTCAGAAGCTCAGGATTGTTTTAGACAATATAATGCATTGAGCGAAAAACTCCATGGAACTTCAATCAAGAGAGCAAGGAGTGACAATGGTGGAGAGTATATTTCTAACCAGTTTGAGGATTTTTTGAGGGAAGATGGAGTTCAACACCAAAAGACAGTTCCAGAAAACCCGGAACAGAATGGAGTAGGTGAACGATTAAATTGGACACTAAGTGATAGTGCTAGAAGTATGTTGTCGGATAAGAAGATAGGAAAAAGATTTTGGGCAAAAGCAATGAACTGTGCTAATTACCTAAAAAATAGAGTTCTTACTTAAACTATAAAAGATCAAACACCTTATGAGAGATGGACCGGCAAGAAACTAGACATATCTCACTTAAAGGTTTTCGGCCGTCAAGTATTCAGTCTAGATACATATCGGTCTAATTGGAAGCTAGATCCTAAAAGAAAACCGGGATACTTATTAGGATATGATGAGGATGTTAAAGGATATAGAGTTTACGATCTAAAGAGAGAAGATATAATCTTAGTAAAGCATCTAGTAGTTATGGATGAAGGAAAGTCTGTGGATCCCTTTCAAGTATACAAAGTCAGTAAAAATCAGATTTGAGTCAGAAAAAACCGATGACTTTGAGCTTCCTAACTATCCAGGTTTTAGAGAAGATGACATTCTTGCAGGTATAAATCAAACCGAAAAGGACCCGGCTGCGTAAACTCCTGTGAAACCTCTACCCGAAGCGGAATACGTGATGGAAATTGATTCGGAATCAAGGGATATGGGAGAAGCCGAAATTGTACGAAAGAACCCACGAGAACCATCTATTTCGGCCATAGACTTTGAGGGGGGGAGGAGAAATAGCAAAAGATTGCAAGAAAAACAAGCTAATAATAAGGTAACAAAACTATCTAATCAAGATGAACCTCAAAATTATGGAGAGGCAATGACTTGTCTAGAAAGGAACCGGTGGAAGACAGCCATCAATGAGGAGATGGCCTCAATTATGGCAACCGATACTTGGGAGCTGGTGGACTATCCACCAAACCGAAAACTAATCGGTTGTAAGTGGGTTTTCAAATTAAAACTGAACTCGGATAACACCATAGAAAGTTACAAAGCCTGATTAGTGGTAAAAGGATTTACACAGAAAGAATGAATCGACTACGAGGAAACCTTTGCCTCGGTCGTCAGATTTCCCTCCGTTCGCATACTTCTCAATTTAGCAGCAGCGGAAAACATGGAGGTGCGCCAGATGGACATCAAGACAACCTTTCTACATGGAGAATTGGAAGAGGAGATCTTCATGCGACAACCCGTAGGGTTTGTGGAGGAAAGAGAGGAGAGTAAGGTATGTCGGCTGATTAAATATCTTTATGGTTTGAAACAGGCGCCTCGACAGTGGAATAAGAAACTCGATGAGTTTCTTACCGGTCTGGGATATATCCAGATCAGCTCAGATCACTCAATCTATAATTTTGAAGATGAGGAAGGTTTTATATTTATTGCAATTTATGTTGATGATTTGCTTGTTTTAAGTAAATCAATGGAAAAAATTAATAAATTGAAAACCGATATTAAGGGGAGATTTGAAATGAAGGATATGGGAGAAGCAAAATATATTTTGGGAATTTAAGTCGAAAGAGACCGAGAAAGAAAGATTATAAGATTGACTCAAAAAGAAGCAATAGGGAACATGCTAGAAAAATATCAGATGGATAATGCTAATAGTTCTACAACTCCAATGGAGTTAAAAAAGGGAAGTGAGGGGAGTGAGGAAGTAGGAGTCATAGTCTTAGATAAGGAATTAAAACCTGCAGAACAAAAGTTCATGTAGACTATTCCTTACAGGCAAGTAGTGGGAAGCCTAATCTATTTTATGAATTGTACCCGACGGATTTGGCTGCAGCTGTAGGAGTGCTGAGTATAAGTTTAAATGCTCCCACTAACAAGGATTGGGAGGCAGCTAAGAGAGTCCTTAGATATTTGATAGGAACTAGGGATCTATGGTTGCATTTGGGTGGGGAGAATATTGACATCACTACTTGGAGTGATGCCACTTATGGTGATGCTCCGATGAGAAGATGTACTTCTGGATATGTATTATATGTGGGTGATGGGGCTTGCTGTTGGAGTAGCAAACAACAAACAACAAAAGGTTATTGCTCAGTCCACCATGGAGGCTGAGTATATGGCCTCTTGCTCTGCTGTAAAAGAATTGATGTGGGTCAAGTCTTTGCTTGGTGAGCTTGGTCACCTTAAGAGTGGTGAGCATTTTTTTTTGTGATAATCAGGCAGCAATTGCTATTTCTGCCAATCCTAAACATCATTTTAAAGTTAAACACATGGACAGTAGACTCAGCTTTGTTAGAGAAAGTAGAAAACAAAATAATCAGTTTAGAGTACCGACCAAATAGTGAGATGGTAGCAGATATGATGACCAAACCTGCGCCTTCCCTTAAACTAATTTTTTGCAGAGAGAAGTGTGGTCTGAAATTAAAGATTGCATAAAAAATAAGGGGAGTGTAAAAATCGATGGTTATTTTATTATTTTCTAATTCTAAATTGTAATATAGAAAAGAAGCCGAGGCAGACTGCCTCTAACTTCTCTCTCCAAACTCCCACACTTGTTGTAGTCACTGAGAAGTTGGAGAGGAAGCTAGAGCCATGGCTACCTAGGCTATCCAAAGGTTTACGCGAAATAGATTAGTTGTTTTACAGATAGGTAGATTTATTTACTAAAAGGAGAATGTCGGAACCAAGACTTGATCCTGGTACCTACCGCTCGTCAGAACGCCGGTAACCAGTAGACTTAACCATTAAGTTTAGACGTTACTACATACTATCGCGTTTAATATTTATTTAAATGTTAACACGCAGGAAAATTCATTTAACGGCGGATGTTTACGGATATATAGATCCAATTATGTAAATGTACGGATTTCGATATGGATAAGAAACGAGTACCACGCATTTTGTTTCTTTTATGAAACAAATACCGCACAAGCATTTATGACGGCTACGATCGAAATTTGCATTCAATCAGACGGCGAAAAGAAAGCGGAGATCGCGGAAGAGATTCTCGGCGATTTATGGTTATCGCCACATCGGATGACACGTGGCATGATTACGTTGGATCGCGGCATCTCTGGGGATTACGGGACCGAATCCGGATATGACATGTGTCGACATTTAGGCCATGTCGTACAATATCCGTACATAAAGTACACCGACAAATTTACATTTGTGTACGTCTGTGTAATATGATTGGTGCCGTACGCCACTAGATAGAGTTTGAGAGAGAGATAGGACTTAGAAAAAGTGGTAGATAGGACCCTCTCTCCCAGAGAGCTTCTGTAGAAAAGGTCAACTTTGACCCTCTATAACTTATTGCTCAGGGGAGCAAATTTAGAGATTTTTTTTGCTATCGACTCAAGGGAGTCTTGCCTTCACAAGGGTGAAGGCGGTCAAAGTTTTTGTTTGCCAGGGTGGCAGTTATTCTTGCTGAAACACAAAGGGGTCAGGGTTATTCTCGAGGCTTCGTGTGAGCTGCTTACTCTGAGGTCATATGGAGGTCTCAGAGTTGCAGCAATCTCATCGGGTTAATTTGTCAACCCCACCAGACAGGCCTCACCACGGTACACCAATCTTATCAAGGAAGAAAAGAGAACGGGGGACATCCGGATCTTCACAAGGGACAACTCAGGGATTTTCTTTTTCTGATTTTGAACTGCCGTGGAAATCCTTGTCATGCCGCATTCTATCGGTAGCACGCCTACACGATATTTTACACGCATGCACGATATCATGCACGCACGGGAGGTATCCGAAGCGCGCGCACGATATCACGCACGCACGCGTTGTATTTCGACATGTATATATAAGTTTCGTTCGCACGTGCGGTGCATGTCGGTTCACTTTTTTGTGACGTGTACATGATTCACGTACGCGTCTAATTGATTACATACTCATTTTTGTGCGTAGTGTTTCTTTCGTTTCATTTTGTAGGTACATGATCTCGATGGTACTTTCGCAAATATCGTTTGGGCGACTCGTCGCGATTTCTTGGAGTATTTCGTGCGGTATGTTTTGTTTCATGCGTACGTACGTGATTTTGGAGTATAGACGTCGAGTATCGTTTGACGACGAAGCGCGATTTTCGGGAGCGTTGGTGGCGTTTCAATGTTCTTTTATTCCTTAAAGTCGTGAACCCACGTAGGTTCATGCATACATGTAGATAGTGAGGGTTTTTACCCTTGGACGGTGATTATTGTTAGGGGTACGGCAGACGATGTTGGCCGCCTATTGGCCAAACATCTTAAGTAGTTCGTTCATGTGAACTAGCCTATACTTAGTTTAGGGTTTGCGTAGGTGTAGCGTAGCTAATACTTAGTCTATTTCCAGACTTAGAATTTCTGGCTTTTGGACAAGAATTTTCTCTTGGCGCCGGAGCTTTTCTCTTACTCTCTCTCTCATCGATTGCTCAAGTTTCTTCTTTCTTTTTGCTAGCTAGCTATTTGGCTAGATAGTTTACGTATATTCTCCCTTGTAATTCTGCCCGCGGTTTTAATCCGCTCGGCTCAAAGCCAAGTATGGAAGGTTTCCCTCCAACTTGTGTTATTTTTGGGAAGTGGTGGATTGGAATTCGTGTGGAGAAGCATTCGAATCCGGCTGCCCTTTCACGGACAGCTTAACGGTTAGGGTGTTTGTATTTGTGTTGTTGGTATTTTCGGTCGGGGATGGAAGGGTGAATTTTGGCCGAAGTTTTCCTTGTTTTTGGTTGGAATTATTTATTTTGCTTCGTTGCTTACCTATGAGATAACTCTTGTAAATAATACGTTTAAGACCCAAGAGCCTAGTGGCTACCTTGTGGCTTAGAATTCTTGTCCAAAAGAAAAGAAAAAAATCTATTAAAAATAAAAAATTTACATTATAAAAAGAAATCATTTTGTTTTTGTTTTCTGCCATTTCCGTCTTTCAATCTTTGTCTCTTATTCTGTTGCCACTATATATTTTGGATTTAGTGCTAAACCTAAATTTTGTATCAAATTTAGGGTTAATCTGGAGAATTAGGGTTAATCCGCGGAATTAGGGTTTGGTGGCAGAATTAAGGTTTTGGCTGCAGAATAAGGGTTGCAACAGATTTAGGGTTTATTCCTTCTGATTCTAGTCCTTAGGTCGATACCCTTGTATTCCTTGGCTTCAGATTCAGAGTTTTGGCCGTCTAGAATTAGGGTTTGGATTTGGAATTAGGGTTTTTCAAGTGGAATTTGGGTTGGCTCCTAACTTTCGATTATTGTGGTCACAAGTTTGGCTGTATATTTGGAGTTTGAGCGGCTTCTGACTTTATTCTAACACACTTTTCCTATCTATCGCATTTGTGTGTCTTATTGGTTAAATTTCTTCCACCGAATGCTTTCTTTTTTGCCTTCCATTGGTTCCCAAACATTCCATGACGTACACCTTGACGGTACGGACGGGTCTCGCGGAGGGTTACTTTGGAGACGCTGCTCGGAGCGAATTGAAAATTTGAGACCTCCATAAGTCCTCAGAGTGGACACCTTCCAAGAAGCCTCTACGATAACCCTGACCCCTTTGTGTTTCAGCAAGAACAATTGCCACCCTTGCAGACAAAAACTCTGACCGCCTTCACTCCAGTAAAGATAAGACTCCCTTGAGTCGATAGCAAAAAGAATCTCTGAATTTGCTCCCTTGAGCAGTAAGTTATGGAGGGTCAAAGTTTACCTTTTGTACAGAAGCAAACTGGGAGAGAGGATCTGTTGAAAAGAGGTAATTAATAGTTCACTTCCCTTCTTTAGTTTTGGTTTATAGAAAGAGAGTGAGGATCAAAGGCGCGCCATGCCTGCCGCTATATTTAGAAAGTGGCAGTTTTTGAAGTAAAGGGTATTTTACTAAAATGATGCCTAAGTCTAGATTTGAACCTGCGACCTCTAGAGTCTCTATAGCCTAACACCTTAACCATTAAGGCGTTACGAAACGATACAGTTGACGGGTTTCATAAATACATAAACATTAACGCAACAACTAATTAACAACAGACTAACCAAAATGAACAATTCTGCATGTACGCGAATCTGAACCGTATAAAATATGTTTTGATCGGACGGCCGGCATTATAGCCGCCACGTGAAGAGAGCTTTTGGCGGCATACAAAGATAGCGTCACGCGGTGCCACGTGGCGCCACATTATTTGACATCGAAGAAGATGGAGGAGGAACCATGTCTTTCGATTTGACAGGTGTCACCTTGTAGACCTTGTCGTACAATGGTCGTACAATAAGTACATCGCCCATTGTACCTTCTTGTACTATGTAGTGTTCCTATTGGACTAGGGTTTAGTAGTAGGTAGTCGTGAGTAGGTAGACCGAGACTTAGTAATATTTATGTACCTCTCTCTCTAAGAGAGCTTGTAACTATAAATGTCATATTTGACCAGCCATAACTTACTGCTCAAGGGAGCAAATTCAGTGATTCTTTTTGCGTTTGCCTCAGGGAAGTCTTGTCCTCACAAGGGTGAGATTGGTGAGAATATTTGTGTGCCTGGGTGGCGCTTATTTAGCGGGAAAGTAGAAGGGGCAAATATTATCCTAGAGGCTTTACATAGGCTGCTCATTCTGTGGGTCAATAGAGACCACATAATTTCAGGATCCTATCTCCTAATTTTTCTAAGTCTTATCTCTCTCACAGACTCTATCTAATAATGTACGGAGCCAATTGGATTAGAATTCCGTACACAAAAGTACAGCCGCCGATATACTTTCTGTACAGTTATTGAGCGACATGGCCTAAATGTCGACACGTGGTATATCCAAATTCGCTCCCTTAATCCTCGGAGATGTCGCGATCGAATGTCATTCCGCCACGTGTCATTCGATGTGGCGATGACCAAAAACCGCCGAAATATTTTTCCGCGATCTCGGCGCTAATTCCGACCGTCCGATTAAATTCACATTTAATCGTAGCTGTAATAAATACATGCGTGGTATTTGTTTCGCTAAAGAAATAAATGCGCGGTATTGATTTTTTATCCGTACCGTAATCCGTACTTTTACATTACCGATCTATGTATCCCGTAAGCAATTATAGCTAAATGAATTATCCTGCCTCGTAATGTTTAATTAAATATCAAACCATATATTACGTAACACTAGTTAAAGACTTAACGACTAAGGCTACCGGTTACTAGCTGCTTACCGTCCGGCAGGTACCACGATCAAATCCTGCCGCCGGCACATATCTTTTTAGCAAATAAACCCCTAACTAATAAATATTTCCCGTAAACCTCAGGATAGCCTAGGTAGCCATAGCTCTAGCTTCCTCTCCAATTTCTCAGTGACTTCGACAAATGTGGGATTTGGAGAGAGAAGTTAGAGGTAGACTGCCTCGGCTTCTTTCTATATTTCTATTTAGACCTAGAAAATTCTTTAAACGGACCATTAATTTCTACACTCCCCTTATTTTCTAGTCAATCTATAATTTCAGACCACACTTCTCCCTACACAAAATTAGCTTAGGGGAAAGCACGGGTTTGGTCATCATATCTGCTACCATTTCACTACCTAGTCGGTACTCTAAACTGATTATTTTGTTTTCTACTTTTTCTCTAACAAAGCTGAGTCTGATGTCCATGTGTTTGGCTTTAAAATGATGTTTAGGTTTGGCAGAAATAGCGATTGCTGCCTGATTATCACAAAATATTTTTTGCACACCACTCTTAAGGTGACCAAGCTCACCAAGCAAAGACTTGACCCACATCAATTATTTTACAGCAAAGCAACAAGCCATATACTCAACCTCCATGGTGGATTGAACAATAGCTTTTTGCTGTTTGCTACTCCAACAGTAAGCCCCATCACCCACATATAATACACATCCAAAAGTGCATCTCCTCATCAGAGCATCACCATAACTGGCATCACTCCAAGTTGTGATGTCAGTATTCTCCCCACCCAAATGCAACCATAGATCCCTAGTTCCTATCAAATATCTAAGGACTCTCTTAGCTGCCTCCCAATCCCTCTTAGTGGGAGCATTTTGACTTCTACTCAGCACTCCTACAACTGCTGCTAAATCCGACCGGGTACGATTCATAAAATAGATTAGACTTCCCACTACTTGCCTGTAAAGAATAGTCTGCATGAACTTTTGTTCTTCAAGAGATAATTCCTTGTCTAAGACTATGACTCTTTCTTCCTCACTCCCCTCACTTCCCTTCCTTAACTCTATTGGATTTGTACAACTATTAGCTTTATCCATCTGAAATTTTTCAAGCATGTTCCCTATTGCTTCCTTTTGAGTCAATCTTATAATCTTTCTTTTTGGGTCTCTCTCTACTTGAATTCCCAAAATATATTTTTCTTCCCCCTTATCCTTCATTTTAAATCTCCCCTTAAGATCGGTTTTCATTTTTTTTTTTTTTCATTGATTTACTTAAAACAAGCAAATCATCAACATAAATTGCAATAAATATAAAACCTTCCTCATCTTCGAAAACATAGATTGAGTGATCTGAGCTGATCCGGATATATCCCAGACCGGTAAGAAACTCATCAAGCTTCTTATTCCACTGTCGAGGCGCCTGCTTGAAACCATAAAGAGATTTAAACAGCCGACATACCTTACTCTCCTCTCCTTCCTCCACAAACCCTTCGGGTTGTCGCATGAAGATCTCCTCTTCCAATTCTCCATGCAAAAAGGCTAACTTGATGTCCATCTAGTGCACTTCCCTGTCTTCCGCTGGTGCGAGGCTGAGAAGTATGCGGACAGAGGGAAATTTGACGACCGGGGCAAAGGTTTCCTCGTAGTCAATTCCCTCTTTTTGTGTAAATCCCTTTGCCACAAATCGGGCCTAGTAGTGCTCGATTGTGTTATCTGGGTTCAATTTTAATTTGGAAACCCACTTACAACCGATTGGTTTTCGGTTAGGTGGACAATCCACCAGCTCCTAAGTATCGGCTGCCATAGTTGAGGCCATCTCCTCATTGATGTTTGTCTTCCACCGATTTCTTTCTGGACAAGTCATCGCCTCTCCATAAGTTTGAGGTTTATCTTGATGAGATAGTTTAGTTATCTTGTTATTAACCTTTTTTTCTTGCAATCTTTTGCTACTTCTCCTCCCCCCCTCAAAATCTATGACTGAAATAGATGGTTCTTGTGGATTCATTTGAACAAATTCAGCTTCTCTCCTATCCCTTGATTTCGAATCAATTTCCACCACGTCTTCCGCTTCAGGTAGAGTTGTCACTCGAGTTTCCACAGCCGAGTCCTTTTCGGTCTGATTTGTACCCGCAAGAATGTCATCTTCCCTAAAACTTGGATAGTTAGGAAGCTCAAAGTCATCGGAATTTTCTGACTCAAATCTGATTTTTACTAATTTTGTATACTTGAAGGATCCACAGACTTTCCTTCATCCATAACTACTAGATGCTTTGTTAATATTATATCTTCCCTTTCTAGATCGTAAACTCTATATCCTTTAACATCCTTATCATATCCTAATAAGTATCCCAGTTTTCCTTTAGGATCTAGCATCCAATTGGACGGATCTGTATCTAGACTGAATACTTGATTGCCGAAAACCTTTAAGTGTGATATGTCTGGTTTCCGGCTTGTCCATCTTTCATAAGGTGTTTGATCTTTTATAGCTGAAGTAAGAACTCTATTTTTGAGGTAATTAACACAGTTCATTGCTTATGCCTAAAACCTTTTTCCTATCTTCTTATCCGACAACATACTTCCACCACTATCACTTAGTGTCCTATTTAATCTTTCAGCTACCCCGTTGTGTTTCGGGTTTTTTGGAACTGTCTTTTGGTGTTGGACTCCATCTTCACTCAAAAAATCCTCAAACTGGTTAGAAGTATACTCTTCACCATTGTCACTCCTTACTCTCTTGATTGGAGTTTCATGGAGTTTTTCACTCCATGCTTTATATTGTCTAAAAAAATCATGACCTTCTAACTTGTTTTTCAATACACCCGCGAATACCGAGACTAATCATCAGTGATAGTTATCATAAATCTCTTCCCCCCGGTGAGGGCAGTTTAGTCGGTCCCCAAATATTTGTGTGTACTAGATCTAGATTTTTTTCTCCCTTAAAGGTGGTATTTTTAGGAAAGGGTAATCTGTGTGTTTTACCTTGAGCACATCCACTACAATCACTTATATTATCACTCTCATTGAACTTAATCCCTTCCACCACTCCCATCTTTTTCATCTCTCTTAACTTATCTAGATTTACATGCCCAAGCCTCTTATACCACATCATAATATCATGAACACCAACATAATAAAGTTTCTTCGTTTCATTACATAAAATCAGCCTAAACATCCCATGGCTACCTTTCTTAGTAATGAAATAGACATCCTCCTCAAAACTAGCAGTAAAGACTCCTTCCCTAGTGTTAGTAAAAAAACCCTTATCATCTAATACAGATGGAGAGATGAGGTTTTTGTTTAGCTCCGGAATAAACAATACATCGGAGAATGTTACTATCGATGTCTTTCTTTCTACTAGCACTTTCAAATCTACCGATACTACAAGAGTAGTGGTGACTATCCTCCCATCCCCGTATTCTATCTCTACGGTGGGAATCTTTCTTATCTTAGTGAACAGGTGCCTATCCTTACACATGTGCATGGAGGCACCTGAATCTATAATCCAGCCTATTCAGCTTTCAATCCACCGTAAGCACATTTTGCCTTCATGGAATTTCGACCTCGTTTTTGGCCTCCAACTCCTCATCAAAAAGGAGCTCATCGTCCTCGTCCTCGGATTCTGCCTCATGTACCTGTGTCACAAGGGCCTTTTTCTTTCCTCTCACGGTACCACCGGTCAGCCCCTCTTTTAACCGAAGCTCGGTTAGCTTAGTGCACTCTGCCATATAGTGCCCCGGTTTCTTACAAAAATGACATAAAACTTTGGGAGCCCTTGGTCCGAAGTCCTCAACCTGATTTTTCTGCTCCCTTCCCCCATAACTTCCGACCGGTTTCCGGGAATCCTTGTTCCTCCAATCGGTCGAAGTTGCCAAGGCTTGGACACTCTTTCCTCCCATTCGGATCTCAATTGTATTCTCCCGAACGAGAATCATCCCTACCACTGAGTTCCATATCCACCTTGAGTCCGGTAAGTCTTGCTTTGGTTGACTATGTTCTCGAACTCATCGGGTAACTTCATCAGTAAACATTTAACCTTTTCTTTTTCACTAAAATCTTTTCCCGCACTTTCTAGCTCCATGAAGAGTGTTGCAAGCTCATTGCAAAAATCTAACATTTTCCCCCTTTTGTATACATATTCCTTAACTTTCTGATCAGCCAACTGTTGTTGCTGAATCGTACCACTTCGGTACATCTCTATGAGAGCCATCCACAAATCGGATGCCCTTTCTACCTGCAAATGAGGACATGGAAGTCTTTGAGTAAGATGGCGTAGGATGAAGTGCTTTGCCGCCATATTGTTGAAATTCTAGGTTTGAGTATCATTCTCCTCGTTCCTCGGAATAGGTGACATTAATGCTGAACTGGTTGCTATTGGTGTGGTCGTCTCTTTCTCCGCTCCTTTGTCCACCACCTCTCCTTCCTTTATCTCCTTCGTTGAAGATGGAACTCCTTTCTTTGTGAATCTGCGTCCTTCAAACCTTGGAGGAGTTCCAAGACTTGATGGACTCCCCAATCGTCCACTCACTATCCCCCAAAACCTTTTTTCGCATAGAGCTCCTATCATCATACTTTCCCAGTATATGAAGCCAGTTCCATTAAATATTGGTACCCTAGAGGGTGGGCCCATAACCTGAAACTCTGAGACCTCCATAAGTCCTCAGAGTGGACAGCTTCCAAGAAGCCTCTAGGATAATCCTGACCCCTTTGTGTTTAAGCAAAAATAACTGCCACCCTGGCAGACAAAAACTCTGACCAACTTCACCCCTGTGAAGACAAGACTCCCCTGTAAGTCGATAGCAAAAAGAATCTCTAAATTTGCTCCCCTGAGCAGTAAGTTATGGAGGGTCAAAGTTGACCATTTGTAAATAAGCTCTCTGGGAGAGAGGGTCCTATCTCCTAATTTTTCTAAGTCTTATCACTCTCACAAACTCTATCTACTGATGTACGGAGCCAGTCAGAGTACACTTCCGTATACAAAAGTACAGCTGCCGGTGTACTTTCTGTACGGAGAAAGTACGACATGGCCTAAATGTCGACACATGTTATATCCGGATTCGGTGAAGTAATCTCCGGAGATACCATGATCCAATGTTATTTTGCCACGTGTCATCCGATGTGGCGATGACCACAAACCGCGGAAATTCTCTTCCGCGATCTTGGCGTTAATTCTGGCCGTCGGATTAAATTCACATTAAATCGTAGCCGTAATAAATACATGCGCGGTATTTGTTTCGCTAAAGAAAGAAATGCGCGGTATTCGTTTCATTTCCGTACCGTAATCCGTACTTTTACATTACTGGATCTATGTCTCTCGTAAAACTGTTTCAGTTAAATAAACTATCCTACGTATTAATGTTTAAGTAATTATCAAACCCTATAATGCGCAACACTATGTTTAGACTTAACGGTTAAGGCTACCGGCTACGGGCAGCTTACCGTCCAGCAGGTACCAGGATCAAATCCTGGGGTAAACACGTACTCTTTTAGTAAATAACCCAACGGTAAATAAACTAATATATATATTTCCCGTAAACCTTTGGATAGCCTAGGTAGCCATGGCTCTAGCTTCCTCTCCAACTTCTCAGTGATTGCGACAAGTTTGAGAGTTGAAGAGAGAAGTTAGAGGTAGACTGCCTCGGCTTGTTTCTATATTTCTATTTAGATATAGAAAATACTTTAAACAGACCATTAATTTCTACATATAACGTACTATATTTTGTCTGTATATCGCGGATAAGGAATTTGCTGGTCCTGGAGCGATATATCGGGACCCCTGACCGCTCGACAGAGGTCGCAAACGGTCAACCGAAACCGTGACCGACCGTTAACCGACCGCCCGCGCCGGATCCGGAACGGATTCGGTTGCCAAATTTTGAGGGTCGGGCGGTTACGGTCGGTTGACTCACCAGGAAAAAAAAAACGGTCGGTTACGGGCGGTCAACCAAAAAACCAAAAAAAATGAAAATTTTGTACTGTCACTATAATCCAACATTCTTGTAATTTGTACTTTTTGGTATCGTGGAAGTACGTGACATCATATTAGCGTCGCAAATCTGACACGGTACTGTAGTTATCTATTCATTTCGCAAATCACAGGGAACGCGACAAAGCGTCGCAAATCTGACACGGTAGTACAATATTCATTTCGCAAATCTTAGGGAACGCGAAAAAGCGTCGCACGGTACACCGCCAATTGCTATTAGCGTAGTGTACGCTAATTCCGTCCCGCTTTTTTTTTTTTATTATTCTCCAATAGCGTAGCTTATTCTAATTTTTCTGTACGCCATTTAGGGTTATGTTCCAAGTACCTCACAAAAAGAAAGTACGTTGTCTTTTAAATAGTGTGGTGTACGGTACGTATCAGACCTTACAAAATTGTACCTTTTTAAGTGAAAAAGTATTTTTAATGAATTTTAGTAACTGCGCACGCATGAGAATATGCGCTCTCAAAAGGGGATAAAAGCGGGCTGTAAAATATCACGTTCGCACATATTCGACCAACAACCACGTTTCGACTGTATGAACGTACTGCTGTGTGAGCGTTGTCGTGACTGATAGTGGCTCTAACATGTGTGCGATTGAAGGTCTACCGAGTATGTTTACTTGGATACCTTGCGTGGACTACAAAATTGCAACAATTTTGACAACGATCTTGAATAAGAGCGGAACTTCCAAAAATAGCAAATATGGTGTGCAAGTTCTTGATTTTTTTGATCTAATTGACGCGTGTAAATCATTGGTCACGTTTTTTAAACAGAGTAATTACAAAATCTTTTGAAAAACACATTAAAACAAGAAAACGCAACGCGGTGGAATTCTTTGCTCCGAATGCTTAAGAGTATTTACGATACATTCAATGAGATAAGACCAATCGCTCAAGCAATAAATAAATTGTTACTTTTTGCTTGTATCGATAAGACTCACCTTACCGAACTTATACGATTTTTGGAAAAGTTCCAAGAAGCGACCCTAAAATTGGAGAAATTCAAAGAACCAACTTTACATTTGGTTTCGTTTGAACTATCGTCTCTTCATAACCATTGTAAGATAAGAAAAACATCTTACAATGACGGTGAAAAATAATGTCCCGCCGATTCCCTAAAATTGCAAAAAGTATAAACAGCTTTTTGTGAAATTTGCATTACCAAAATGGGGCCTTCATGAGTATCATATTGTCGCGACTCTCTTAGATCTCCGACAAAAACAAAAGCTTGAAATAATTGGGGTATCTAAAACCGAAATTGAAAGCGCAAGGGTCAAACTTCAAGAACTCGTAAACGACCTCGGTGATGACGTTGATTTCGGTAGTCCTCAACGTATCACAAAAAAACGAAAAACATCGCAAAGTAAAGACAATTTCCACATTTTTTTTGGTGAGAGCGATGAGCAAAATGAGGTTCTTATCACCACCGACAAAAAAACGCTCGTTAACGACGAAATGAAACCTTATTCTGGTTTAAAATTAACCAACGACGAAAGATTAAACTTTGACATACTTGAATGGTGGAAAAAAAAATGTACGTGCGAAAGATGGAGGCTTTCCTATTCTAGCCGGTGTTGCTGTATCTATTCTAGCTATTCCGGCTTCTAACTCCATGTCCGAATGCAATTTTTCGGATGCCGGGAACACGATAACAAAGAAGAGGAGCTCACTAGCTGCTTCAATTGTTAGTGGTTTTTTGTGTGTTAGATCCAACCGACATCTTTTAAATGCAATTTTTTTTATTTTTTTTTGTTTTCTAATTATTGTTATTTATTTAGTATTAGTTATCATGTTTTTTTGTTGTATTTCACAATTCTTCTAGTGTTATTTTGTTTTTTTTTTTTAAACCAAAGTGCTTATTTCTATCAAATTACCAAAGCGTCGTATGTATACCAAATTTAGATTTATAGATTTTTGTGTAGTTTTAAGTTTGAGGTTGAGAATTTGTACAATAGAGTCGAAAATAGAACGAGGTTGTTATTTGTTTATTTCTATATTTGATACTACAAAATATTTTGTTTTTTTTGCTCATCACAATGTGTTTTTTGTCATTTTATTTTCTATGTGAAAACTTTTTTTTTTTTTTTAAACATACATAATTGAAAATTTTCCTTTTTTGCATAATTCATAACATAGTATCGTAGTCGAAAGAAAAAACGTCCGAAAATTGTAGCGAAAAAATTAGATTTGCGAGAGAATAAACATTAATATAAGGGTTTAAGCATTAATCTAAGAGTTACACGCAAATTTAGGAACAAATCCTTTGAAGGAGGTGACTGTCGAGGATTTTTTTTTTTCCTAAAGGGAGATTGCAAAAAGACAAAATAGTAAAAAGAAGAGGTACACGAGCTGTTTTTTTGCAAAGGGAGATGTACCACTACACCACTCATTGTTATTAGTAATAATAAGTCGTTACTACTTATAGCCGAAAATCACAAAATATAGCTAACAACATTATTTAAATACGTGGACTATAACCTGCCACGTCTCCTTGCATTAAATAGTATTATGAATCATAATTTTCCATTTACACTACACCTCGAATCGTAATTAGCGCTATTAACGCTAATTCCGTCACCACGAAATTCGACCCAAAAACCTTAAAAATAGTAAATAACTCTAAATTTTTCTTTACATTATTCAAGGTACTCTTTGAATCAGCGTTAACAACTCTACACCGCGAATCGTAATTAGAGTAATAAACAAATTAGAGTAAAAAAAAAAAAAAAACAATTAGAGTAATGAACTCTAATTTATGTGATATAACTTTTTCACAGAGGAAGTTTACTCTAATTTAGTTAAGTACTATATATTGGGTTATGTCGGCAATAAATTTTCGCGCTGAAATTATGAACATTAAATTACGTAGGCGTAAATCTGTCAGTCCGTATAGTTTTGACGTTTGTAATATTTGTCGCGCTGAATGTTAGTTAGTGTTCACATTGACGACGATGTTGTCGACGAACTAGAGTTATGCAAACGACTTTTTTTTCGATGTGATTCATTTTTCGTTTAGTGCAATTTCACGTGTGAGCACAATTCTATTAAATCATTATTTGTACCTTTTACTTAAAAAAGTACAATTTTGCACGGTCGAATGTCGTCCGTACTCCACACTATTTAAAACAAACCTATATTACAATTTTTTACGCTAATTAAATTTAACTAAATTTGAATAATGAAAAAATTTGAGTCGTTTACTCTATTTGATGTCATAGAGTCGAAATTTCGAGCGACCGAATTAGAGTAATTTACTCTAATTACGTTTCGCGGTGTAGCAGAGTTCCATTTTAAATAGTGTGGCTCATGTACAGAACTGTACCGTATTAACGAAAATGTACAAAAAATGATTTAATACATGCCGTTATGATGTACCTGCGGTTTTCACAAACCGCGTAGTGCAAACGTCATAATGACGTGAAACTGAACGTTTTGACAGAATGCGTTTTTACAAACCGCGTAGTGAAAACGTCATAATACTTTGTACCATAGTTCAAAAGTAGGTGAAAGTAGGCCCATACAATATGCCTATTGTATGCAAAACATACAATATGACCTTAAGACCCATATTATATTCGGACCTATTCAGACCAATTAAAACATTTGGACCAAAAATTAGACCAATTAAAAAATTTGGACCAAAAAAAATTATTTACACCGTCAGATTTTAATGATCGGACGGTCGCTGATTAAAGTAGCGATCTAAGAAGATCACATGAAAAGCCCATAACACAACTTACGATAAAGGCGCCTACCATAAAAACGCCTACTTTTGAACAATGCTTTGTACTCTTTGGAATCGTGGAAGTACGTGACATCATGATTAGCGTCGCAAATCTGACACGGTACTGTAGTAAGCTATTTATTTCGAAAATCTTAGAGAAAACGACAAAGCGTCGCAAATCTAACACGGTAGTACAATATTCATTTCGCAAATCTTAGGCAACGCGACAAAGCGTCGCAAATCTGACACGGTAGTAACACTATTCATTTCGCAAATCTTAGGGAACGCGACAAATCATAATTATTGGCTTATTCCGTTGTACATTGATTAATTTTGTACTTTTTCGGTTACGGGCGGGCACGGTTAGTCGCGAAAAATCAAGATTCGGTTATTTTTTTTTTTCGTAAACGACGGTCGGTTAACGGTTAACAATTTTGGAGCGTGACAAAACTCGGTCGGGCGTCGGTTACTCAGATTTTGAAAAAAAAAAAACGGTCGGTTTCGGGTATGAAATTTTTTGACTTTTGCGACCTCTGCCGCTCGATAACAGATTATTTCCGGTATCGGTATCATCACGATAATTTTATTGTCGATACACAACACTAACTAATTTTGCATTAACATTACAATATTGTACACCGCCAATGGCTATTAGCGTAGTGTACGCTAATTCGTCCCGCTTTTTTTTTTTTTATTCTCCATTAGCGTAGTTCATTCTATTTTTTTCTTTTCTCTATTTAGGGATAATTTTTTAGTACCGTACAAAACGGAAGTACGCCATCAGTTAATTAGTGTGGTGTACGGAAAGTGTCTGACGATACAAAATTGTACCTTTTTAAGTGAAAAAGTATAATTAATGAGTTTTAGTAACCGCGGACGCATGAGAATGTGCGCTCTAAAAAGGGGATATAATCGGGTTGTCAAATATCACGTTTGCACATATTCGTCCAGCAAACACGTTTTGAATGTGTGAACGTACGATTTGTGTACGATTTGTCAGATTTTGTACTTACACCTATATTAGTGGTAGCATGTTTGCGACCGACATTTTTTTTTTCAAAGACCCAAATTAGAATTATTAAACAATTAGAATGTATGTTCTTTTTCAGAAAATTCAAATTCTTAATTAGCTTAAACCACGGTAATTATTCATATACGCTAAAGAAACTTCTACGCTAATAGCGATTGGCGGTGTACAGGGCACCGTGAATAGTTTATAATGCTAATAACACTACATCAGCGCTCCTAAATTTTGCCCATTGAACCTTAAATAGAGGTAATATACTATTTTTTTATTACATTAATATTGGTACGGTTTAAGTAGCGTCATTGACTCTGATTTGGCCGGTTTTTAAATAGGCTTCAGTACTGTGGTTAATCTGTAACACTAATAACGACGGGCAGCTTACTTCAGCGCATACATGACGGCACACTAAAACCGCACCTTTTATCTATGGGCGTGTATCGTTATTAGCGTGGTGGTCTTATTTGCCACTCTAATCATCTTTCCTCCGTGAATACGTGTCGTATTCGTAATCCGACGGTTTCGTTGGAAAGTGAAAAGGAACTTACCTTCCGATTGGTTTTCAAATAATATTTGGGCAGACAGAAAAGTCGATAGTGTGGAAAAATTTATTGACGATAAAAACGATACACCTTGCAATTCCCCACAAGATCCGTGAAGACACGATCCGTGCATTGCAGTTTTTTGACGTTCAGTTCACCGTGTATCGCTGTTAGCGTCTACGCTTTTTTTTGCCACTTAACATTTTTTCTAAATGCACTGTCCTATCGATGATCCGACGGTCGCGATTGAAAGACAAGATTCTCACCCTTCCGATTGGCGGTCTCCAACGAGAAACCGGACTCGTGTGAACGTAAAAAAAAGAGTTTTTAAGTGGCGAAGCATTAACCCTAATAGCGAACCATGGTGAACCTTCTTCTCGTATTCTCTATCATTTTTGCTGTCTTCTATTTCTGTGAAACAGTACTGTAGCTCCTCCTCATATTACTGAAATTACAGTCTTTCGTCTCTATCTTGCCCGTTTTTCTCAACTATTTACTCTTTTTGGAGCAGAATTTATCATCATTTTCTTTGGAGTTGAGTGAATTCTTTATAATCTCACTATCTAGATATTCTCGTTTTCTTAAATTTACTTTTTTTCAAGAAAATTGGTTTGATGAAGGGCGGTGAAACCGGGGAGGAACATGGAATCAGTACCTCGGGAGGAAAGCGCGAGAAGGAACGGAGGGTAAAGAAGAAGGAAGGGGAAGGAGAGGGAATGGTGGAAAAAGAAGGCAAGGGGAGAGGGAGAGAGAGTACTGGAGAGGAAGCTGGAGGGGATGGGGTTTTAAAGGCTGGAGTGATTGTGAACGGGGGAAAGAAGGAGGAAGTTTTGGAGGACGGGGGAGGAGTGAGAGAAAGCAAGGTGGAGGAAGGGGAGGGAGGGAGAGACAGGGAGAAGAAGGAACGGAGAAAGCGGGATGGAGAGAGGGAGAGGGGGAAGAGAGAAAGGGGAAGGGAGAGGGGAGGGGATAAAGAGGGTGAGGAAGAAGGTGACAGACATGAGGAAAGAGGAAGGGAGGGGGAAAAAGAGAGAGGAAGGAGAGAAAGAGGGGAGAGGGGGGATAGGGGAGAGCGAGGAGACGGGGAGAAGGAGAGGGAGAGAGAAAAAGAAAGGGTAAGGGAGAGAGATAAGGTGCGAGAAAGAGCGGCTGTAGTTAGAGAGAGGGAAAAGGAAAGAGAAAGGGAAATCGAGAGAGCTGTTGTAAGAGAAAGAGAAAAGAAAGAAAGGGACAGGGAACGAGAGAGGGAGAGGGATAGGGAGAGAGAGAGGGAAAGGGAAAGGGAAAGGGAGAGGGAGAGAGAAAGGGAGAGGCACAGAGAGGAGAGGGAGAGAGAGAAAGAGAGGGAAAGGAGACGTGAGAAGGAGAAAGCAAAGGAGAGGGAAAGAGAAAAGCGTGAGAGGGCGCAGAGAGAGGAGGAAGAAGAGAAGGAGAGTGAGAGGAAGCGCCGGAGGAAGGAGGAGAAGGAGGAGAAGGAGACTAAGAAAAGCGATAAGGCTCCGGAAGGGAAGGGTAAGAAGTCGGAGGAGACGGCCCCTGAGGACGAACAGAAGCGTCTCGACGATGACGTGGAGAAACGGCGTCGGAGAGTACAGGAATGGCAGGAAATGAAGAGGAAGAAAGAGGAAGAAGAGAGAGCTTTGAAAGAAGGGGGAGGAAATGAGGCTGGTGTGACAGCGAATGGAAAACCCGTGAAGACAAAGGTATGGACTCTAGAAGGAGAGTCGGACGAGGAGGAAGAAGAGGAGGGAATGAACGGAGGGGTTGTTGGGAAAGAAAAAGAAGGTGAGGATGTGAAAATGGAGGATGTTGGTGATGGAGAACAGAAGGCGGCCGAGAGTGGAGAACAGAAAGATGTGAAGGTGAAGGAGGAGAAAGTGGAGGAGGAAGAAGAGGATCCTCTTGATGCTTTTATGAATTCAATTCTTCCTGAGGTCAAGATGTTGAGTGCAAAAATAGAAACGGAGGAAGGTGGAGACGGGACTACAGATGGGAAATTGAAAAAAATGGATGTCGAAGAAGATGAGATGGAGGAAACGGAGAGGAAAGTAGAAGCATTTGGGAAGCTTAAAAGTGGGAAGTTCCAAGCTATGCCTGCTAAAGGGTTGAAAAAACCCACTGGTACGAAAGGTTTTGTGTTCAATATTGGAAAGGGAGGTAAAGGGGTAGAAGAGAAAGGAGGGAAAAGCAAAAAGAAGTCAAAACTTGGTCCCATGGGACTCATGTTCGGCGATGAATCAGGGTCAGAGGAAGAGGACAAAGATGAAGGAGCTAAGGTCGAAACTGAAGAGGACGATGCGGAATTTTACAAAAGAATGAGTGAAAAAGGTTCAAAGGTTGATAAGCTTCCACCAGTGGATCATTCGAAGATTGACTATCCCTCTTTTAGGAAAAACTTCTACATTGAGGTGAAGGAGATAAACAGGCTTACATCTGAAGAAGTGGCTGCTTACAGGAAGGAGTACGAGTTTAAATTGCGGGGGAAAGATATTCCCAAACCAATACGAACTTGGAATCAAACAGGACTTAGTAACAAGATTCTCGAGGTTATTAAGAAGTGTGAATTTGAGAAACCAATGCCTATTCAGGCTCAAGCCTTACCTATCATTATGAGCGGTCGGGACTGCATCGGGATTGCCAAGACAGGGTCAGGAAAGACTCTCGCATTTGTTCTTCCGATGCTTCGTCACATTCTGGACCAGGTAAATTATTCAGATAGGAAATTCAGTCTTAGGCTCCACCATTTGCATAATAGACTATAATAGGTTTATGCATTTTGTCATATTTTGTCGTCGTAAGAAAATAAATGAGAGGCTGCTGTCTCAATTTAGTGTCTTGGCCTTAAAAAGTGAATGTGTCCCTATTATTGGGTGTTGTTTTTTGATTCTGTCCAGTAACTTCCACACTAGGGTTAAAATCACCTTTTTGTAGAAAGAAGCCAAAAACTGACGTGTAGAAACTCTGCCAGATATGTCATTAGAAAGGACACAACAGCACTATGGAACATCTTGACTCACACAAACAACGGTAAGGTCTCGACAGGGATTGACTGAGGCCTTGTCGTGTTGATCAGGGATAATTAATGGCGAAATCGGACGGGCAGTGAAGGTGAGCATGTGACAGTAAGACAAGAGGTTGCTGTTTCATTGTCTCTGTTATATGACAGACGCCGTACAGGATGCGTTATAAACCTGATATCATGGGTTGATTATCTTATGTCTATACAGCTGGAAATGATCAACATATATGGATACTTTTACCAGTGAGATTTCCCTGAGTTGTTAAGTTTTTAGGCAGGAGAAGGTTATCCAATATGTCACGCTTTTCGGCCATGGTCTATTCTATCAATCACCACCTAGTAATTTTCCTTGTGTGGTTTTTGCTAACCCATCCTTTTTTTCATAGTGCCTTAAACCGTTGAAGAAGTCCAAAACTGGGAAACTTTTGTTCATCGGTTTTTCTCATACACACTTGTTGCTATGACACGGTATTGGGGCTGATTTGCTTGCAGCCTGAATTGGAGTCAGGAGACGGCCCCATTGCGATGATTATGGCTCCGACTCGCGAACTCGTGCATCAGATCTACAGCGATATTCGCAAATTCTGCAAACCTCTAAACCTGAGTGCTGTTGCAGTTTATGGAGGAGGAGGAGTAGCTGCTCAAATCAGTGAACTGAAACGTGGGACACATATTGTAGTATGTACCCCTGGGCGAATGATTGACATCCTCTGTACAGGGGCTGGAAAAATTTCAAACCTAAGGAGAGTAACTTATCTTGTTATGGATGAAGCAGACCGCATGTTTGACATGGGGTTTGAACCTCAGATTACAAGACTAGTTCAAAACACACGTCCAGAAAGACAGACAGTCCTTTTTTCAGCGACTTTCCCTCGACAAGTGGAGAGTCTTGCGAGGAAGGTGTTAACAAGACCAGTAGAGATTCAGGTGGGCAGAACTTTTTTCTGGTTTTGCATCTCCTTTACCGAACTTGTTAGTAGAATCTCAACAGGGAAGGAAGCCTTTTCATGTTTATGAAAAGTGTGAATGCAAAGAAGAAGAAAGAAAGTAAATGCTCGCTTTGAGGAGCTGTCATAATGCGAAGGGCGTGTGTTATTGTGAGGAAATTGGCTGTTAATTTAATGGCATTTGTAAAAAGTAGTCTTTGAGCTGGCTGTTTTATAGATCATCGTGATTTTCTCTGCAGGATTGTTTTGATTTTTTTTTGTTTTGCTTGTTTTTAATAGTTTACTGCCAGGCGTTGGTTGTTTTATGTCCGTCATGAAGAGGTGAATTGGTTAGTTTCTAGGAACATTGCACAAAAAGCTTTCAAGTTTTTATAATATCAGTGTTGGGTCCCCACAAGTGTTTTTCGGATTTGCTTTTTGAATACATCTGGTTTAGCCTTTAATAGGAAGGGTTTTTGGGGGATTGAAGAAGTGGGTTGTGCCTCTCGTGGTGGAGGTACCATGTTTTTGTTTTCAACAAAATTGACAAAAGTGTGGTTTTTTTTCTTTTCTAACAGGTTGGAGGACGCAGTGTGGTCAATAAGGACATCACTCAGACCGTCGAGGTTCGTCCCGAGGGAGAGGAACGATTTCTCCGTCTTTTGGAGCTTCTGGGAGAGTGGTATGAGAAAGGAAAAATACTCATCTTTGTGCATTCCCAAGATAAGTGTGATTCTCTTTTTAAGGAACTCATGGGAAAGGGTTACCCTTGTCTTTCTTTACATGGGGCCAAAGATCAAACTGATCGTGAAGAGACTTTGGCCGATTTTAAAGCCAACGTGTGCAATATCATGATCGCGACAAGTGTCGCAGCAAGAGGGCTTGATGTGAAAGAACTAGAGCTCGTGGTTAATTTTGATGTCCCAAATCATTACGAAGATTATGTTCATAGAGTGGGAAGGACAGGGAGAGCTGGACGCAAAGGTAGTGCTGTGACTTTCATCTCTTTGGAAGAAGAAAGATATGCTCCTGATCTGGTCAAGGCACTAGAGCTGTCAGAACAGCCTATTCCTGAGGATCTGAAGAAGCTCGCGGACGACTTCATGGCAAAAGTGAAGTCGGGAGAAGTGCAAGCTCATGGCAGTGGCTATGGTGGAAGTGGTTTCAAGTTCAACGAGGAAGAAGATGAGGCGAGGAAAGCCGTGAAGAAGGCACAGGCTAAAGAATATGGAGTTGAGGAGGACGGGGCTGACTCGGACGAAGAATCTGACAGTGAGGGAATCAGGAAAGTGGAAGGGACAGGTGGAGCCAATCAGGCTGCGGCAGCTGTCCAAGCTGCTGCTCTGGCAGCTGCGGCCAAAGCCGGACTTGTCCCAGGAGCCGCCGGGACGCCAGGTGGCGTGCCAGGAGGAGGCATACAAACTGCACAACAGCAAATTCAAGCGATGATTACTCAACGGCTTGCTGCTGCAGGAATGGGAGGAACCATGCCTGGTATGACAAATGGCATGGTTCCCGGAATCTTAGGAATGCCTGGGCTCAGTACTGGAAGTTTCAATGCTGGAGGTTTTGGTGCCGGAGGTTTACCAGGGATCGGGGCAATTGCCGCGGCTATGGGACTGGGAGGGGCGACCAATACAAATGCGGCGATTCAAGCAGCTGCGGCTGCTAGTGGAAACGAGGGAGCTTCTCGAGCGGCGGCGTTTGCAGCTGCTTTGAACTTGCAACATAATATGTCGAAGTTCCAGCAAGAAGTGGTTCCAGAGCATTACGAGGCTGAGCTCGAAATCAACGATTTCCCTCAGCACGCGAGGTGGAAGGTAACGCATAAGGACGCGCTGAGTCAGATAAATGAGTGGACAGGAGCGGCGATAACAACAAGGGGACAGTATTATCCACCTGGGAAGTTGTGTCCGGCCGGTGAGAAGAAGCTTTATCTGTTCATCGAGGGTCCAACGGCGGAGTCGGTGAAAAAGGCAAAAGTGGAAATCAAGAGGATTTTGGAAGAAGCGACGGCTGTTTCCACCCCTATGGGTCCGGCTCAGCCTGGGAAATATACACTCTAGGGAGACTAAGTCATGTTTGTCTTGTATTGCCTTGCGTTTTTTTTTCTTGAGAAGTTAATTGGATACTGAACAAATGGGAGGGAAATGGAATGGAGTTGCTTGGGATTGGAGGCAAGACGTGAGAGGAATCGAGTTGTCAATAGATGGAATGAGATCTTTTAAGCAGTCTATGAATCTTCTCTTTGCATCATGGAGTCAGCAGTCTCCACAAAGTTCTGAAAGATGTCCCAGGATGTGAGAATGTGTTATGGGAGAAAACATATCGTTGTGTAATTGGGTTCTTTGGCATTCTTCTCTTGTTTGATGCTTCTCGTTTATGAAACTTTAAAGGTGTTTTTATTGTCAATTCTTCATGATGGATCGTTTAAAACAGAAATTTTAGCAGAAAATTCGAAACAAGCTCATGTGGTACCTTGTGAAATGGAATACATACTCTTGCAAGAATGGCTTTTCCCGACTACTGTGAGTGCACAATTGAGTGGCCATTAAGTTGCATTTGTTATGCAAGGAGCATTCGAAGGAGAAATGATGGTCGTAGTCATAGTACTGTAACAGCCACCTCTGTGAGCTTTAAACAAATAGGGTGTAATTGAGTTGAAACTTTCTGTTATTAAGTTTGGGTATCCCATGTTGGCTTGCCTTACGATGGCAAGTTACATTCAGCTGGTGAAATACTCCAAATCTGTACTTTTTGGAAACAATAACGCGGACTTCAAAAAACTTAACCGCTTGTCTCTGAAACATAATATGATACCAGCTTTTGAGCTGCACAGCAGGCTGTTATGGTATATATCTTCTGAGGCAAGTAATTGACAAATCATAGGTTGATTTGAGTGGTTTATTACTCTGACATATGTACAATTCAATTTTATGTTTGTTTTAAGTATTAATAAGCTTTATATTTTTACTAAGGTTCATTTCAAAAGGTGAACACATATGAATGGGTGTTGTGACAAGGGTGTGTTGTGCAGTTGTCAGCAGAATTACACAGTCGGTTTTCAATATGCACTGGCACTTTTTTCCGATGGTCAAGTAAACTCATATTTGTTCCAGAATGCACTCAACCATCCAATTAATTCAGACGCGATCAATACTGTCCAGCATTACCAGCTCACTGTACGCGTTTTCATAGGCCTAATCAAACCAACAGTCTGAGAGTAGTATGGAGTTTCAAATATTTTCAATTTTCCATCACGCCTTTGGCTCTCATATTTTTTTCAGACTAGAAATGCAAGTGTTACAAGTAATCCCAAATATTGTTTCCTTGCCTCTCAAAATCAGCGTCGTCTTCATGCTCTTCCATATCTTCCATGTCATCCATGTCCTCCAAATACACATCGTCATCGAGAGAGGGTTGCTCTCCAGGGCCATCCTCCGGATTAACCGTCCTCCCACTGTTTCTTCCCTTGGGAAACTTGACATTCTCCTCGTCATCGTCTACCTGTGCTGCAATTGTGTTCAATCTGAAACTCAACTCCTCTTCGAGGCACTCCAGACTTTGAGAGTCCAAACCGAGGATATGTAAGCATTCCTGTTGGAATATAGTGTTGCTCGAGGATTTGACAATACCCGCAAGGCTGCGTGAAAGATCAGGGATGCACTTTTGAACCTGTCGGGAGAAAACGATGATGTCTCAAACCAACTTTTTTCTTTCATATATAACGGGAGTTCCAAGAAACAATTCTATGATGGAGCTCAGTTCAGTTGTATCGAACACACTTATCTTCTAGCCATTCCTCAGTTGCAGTGTGTCGGGCACTAAATATAATGGAAGGATACAGCCCCAAATGATGTTGAGTTGAGACACACTGTATTCTTACCTTGGATTGGTGTTTGCTTGATAGAAGGGAAGGTTGATTTGCCTTGAGGGTATTCAAAGCAGTTTCAGTCGCCGACTTCAGAAGTTTCGCTAAAATCTGTGAAGTTAACTTTTGCGTCTGACAGCTTAATCACAATGAAGTCAAGGGCCCTGTGTACATAAAGCTTTCATGGAAACTTAACCAGGAGATGCTTGAATATTTAGTGGTTGGATATTCAATGGTTTCAACAAGTAAAACAATTCAAGGTTAATGACAGTAAACAACAACGCCTTCCTTTTGGATTCTTACTTTGCACCACGAGAGAGCCAAGAAGTGAGAAAAAAAGGATATCTTCTGTATACTTGTGGAAATAAATGTCCACCAATCCCGGAAAGCCCTTTCCTTCCCATGAAAGCAAACCGTAACCATCTGAAGTAGAAACCGCGTTTGCGACTCCAAGGCCATACCGCGACCAGTTCACTTTAGTTTTAACTAGCGTCATGAACACCGCATCTGGTTGATCTGTAAACCGCTCGGAGAAAACATAAACCTGTGAAGATTCCAGCCCATATTTTCCATATTACAACTAATGGACACACAAAAACAAGGGTTGTGTTTCACCCACATCTGCCATATTACAAAGAAACAATCTAATGGAAGCACAATAACAAGGTTATGTTTCTCATCAATAATGTAATAATGTACCCGAGTAGACTGCGGCCGTTCAAAATCAAGACATGCTTCAGAGAGAGTTGCTGCAATGATGCATTCCACTGTCCAAGGTGTATCGCAGGCACCCACACCAAATCCTGATTGGCCGGCACAGGTAGCCCAATACACATCTGCCTCATCCCTGCAAAACAAACAAAATGCAGAAACGTATACCAGAGAGGGCCAATAGAAATAAATGCACCTGATGTCAACTCAATTCAGTACACCGTGAATAGTTATTAGCGTTAATAACACTAATTTGCTGTCGGTTGTTTTTTGCCCGCTGACCACCAAATAGGATTAATAATACTAATTGTGTTTTTCTTAGTGCAAATTCTTTAAAAGGTTTAAAACCAGCCATGTCATTTGGAACTGAATTGAAGTTACTAACACTATGATAAATTCCACACTAATAATTTCTTTACTGTATTAGTCATTCAAGGTATAGAGTACTCGTGATTGTAGGACATACCCAAATTGAGCTCCATGAAAGTTTGGTGTTAAAAATTCTAATAGAATCTTAGTAATCAACTAAGATTCACAAATAGTTTAAGCAACTGAGAAATAAACTCACCTCCCAGACAAGAGAGCTCCTATGCTTGAAGCTGCAGCATGTTCACAGTCTTCCTGTATTCCAATTTGGAAGCGATCCAGATGGGAAATGCCCGTTTGAATTTCCACACCTTTATTGAACTCTATTATTACATTTCCCCCATCGGATACATCACAGCAATGCTGCAAGACTTCTCTACCTGCCCATATGTGCTCGATTGTGGACCCACTGAAGTTTTGTAAATGTAACTCCATTGCAACCTGCAAAAAGAGATGTCAGGCTCGTTGCTTCTGTAAGGTGCCTTATAGTAGAACTGATACAACTGATGCAATTCTTGAACTTAGTTGCAACATCATGCCATTCAAAAAGGTTGACGAAGTTTCAGATGAATGAAGGGAGCTGCCCAAGTTCCACAGCCCTTCCTCACGTTCATCTCCGACAGATTGATCTAGACGTCGAGAAGGTCCAAGAAGCAAAATATAAATGTTTGGACAAAGGGCATACTTTAAGGCGCAAAATGGCGATCTGCACATCCACACACCAATGTTTGATCATTAACAACAACATAATTTGAATGAGATATTCTTAAATCGTTGACCTAGTTAGGACAGCATGCAATGATGTTCTAAAGAGGTGGCATGGGCCTCTCTGCTCAATACCCTCAAACATAAATTTTCATGTGTGAGATTCCGGAAACTTAAACTGGCAAAAAACCCTGACGAATTAATTTTCAGATTTTGTCTTTCTAAAGCTTCAACCACATGACTGTTACCTTCTCCATGATATTCACTGTGTGGTACACCATGTCTTCAATACAGCCGCCTGCTTCAAAGGATGATTCTGTCCCTGAAAAACAACTTGTCTTTGGCATTGATGGCAATTGGGCAAAGCTGGCAATAGTTCCACTTTTTGACAGCGTCAATGAATAGCAGCGAACTACATCTTCTTCAACATCTGTAAACCATGAAGTTACAGTCAGAAATCCGATGGAAGCTAAAAATAACCACTTAAATTGCAGTACAGTCCAGGCATATAAAAACAGATTTAGCCTTAGAATAAAACCAAAGAATATTCATGCTTTGAGATTTAAAGCCCTGCTTACAAAATAGAGGATGAGATTGTTTGATTTGTCAGAGATTACAAAAAATGATAAAAATGTTAAGAGAGTACAAGAAATACTATGAAACTTTGTCAACGAGTTTTAATTGCAATATTTTACCAGTGTCTTTGTCTATGAACTAAAAATCTGTCTAAAGTCTGAATGTAGACAATGTCACTACTGTAGTAGTCTTCAAACATAAATCAGGGTCCAAATCAGCAGACATACAATACATACAATAAATTACAATTAAAATACAATAATAATGAAACACAAAAACCGGCCCGGAACACATTAACTTGTTTGTTGTTTGCTTACCCGTGGTAATGATTGACACCTGTCGCCCTGCAATGAGTTCAAGTTCCAATTTTGCACTTTGATATTAGTTGAATGTCAGCAGGATTATAGTTTGCATCCGCCCACTCTTAATAACGGGCATAAGAACCATAAGTTACCTACTCTGTATATGCGCACTAAACATGAATTAATCAACCTGTGTTTAATACAGCGTAAATCACTATTAGCATTAAGAACACTTTATTCGTGTCGGTAATTCTGGCTATTGACCCTGAAATTGTAATAGTTATACTAATTGTTTTTTTCTTAACACTAAATCTTTAAATGGTGCAAAAGCAGCCAAGTCGGCTGAATTCGGAACTGAATTAGGATTAATAATATAAACCCCACGCTGATATTTTTTCTTTACTCTGATAGCGATTCACGGTGTAGTGTTTATTTGACAAACAATCAGACTCTGCAAAAATAGACTTCAGTCACCGAGTAAAAAATTAATAAATGGACCCATAGATAAATTCAGAGGATTTTCTCAACAGTTCTACAATAACTGTTCAGAGCACAGGGTAAAAAATATGCTAGAAACAAGAATAGCAAGAATAGAATGGTCTTTTTAATCTTCAAACCCATTACAGAAGATAATGACAAAAACCACATACTCCAGGATGAGCCTTCTGGACGAGGATGACTGCCTCTTTTTTCTCCGGAAAATATGTGCTCCATGTACTTTTGTGGCGAGTGACTGGTTACTCCCTTACCGGTATGGCTGATAGTAAAACTTACTTCAACTGAATCTGATGATTTCATGTGTTTAATGCGACAAATCTTAACATTTATTTTCTTTGTCTCGTCAGTTGAACTGTTTTCAGCAATGCAGCTTTGAATGGCATCTGCAAGTAAAGCTTCCTCAACCCTAAAAACATCGAAACAGCTCTCTGTATCCATCTCTAACGGTGGTCCGGAGGAAAGAAAAGTAACAGAAGAATGCGGTAAAGTTTTTGGAAGTTTTGGAAGTTTAAGTTTTCTCGGTTCCAAAAGAAATTTAAAAGATTCGAATAGAAAAGGTATTTGTTTTCAAAAAGCTCCAATTTGAAGGATAATAGAGGAAGTGTGGGATATCCTCTTGTCCTATTCAGTATGAATGCGATTGATCGGAAAAAATATAATTTTATCTTAAGGAATCTCTGAAAGCTTTAGGAATCGTTTTACAGGAAATGGACGTGCCATCCAACTGCAAATTACAAATTTTTCAAGACGATGATGCTAAAATAGATAAAAGAATGCAAAATTAGACGATAGCGTTTTGGAGGGAAAAGAAAAAAGTGCTTTCAAAAGTTCAAATCACGGTTGGAAACTTCAAAAGTAGGCCTTACTATACGTGGATAGAGTTCGCACGTTAGAGAATCCAAATTATACGCGTCTATTACAATACGACGTGTAAAGTACACCGTGAATCAAAAAAAAAAAAAAAAACACGGGAAAGCGACACGGTAAAAAACGTCACGCGAAAAAACAGAAACCCTAAAAAAATGAGCTGGTGTCTCACAAGGCGTCTGCAAAGAGTACAAAAATTGTGTTGTACGATGACCTGGTACGCAAATGAAGATTTCAAGTTGAAGTTGATCGGTGTGAAAAATGTTTGACTATTTTCAATATACGATCTTATCTTACGTGGTACCACTCAATTCTGAGCACGTGGATTTCAACCATACGATCTTATTTTACGTGGTACCACTCAATTCTGAGCACGTGGATTTCAACCACACGCGATAGAACACCGTTCAGAATGTACACCGCGAATCGTTATTAGTGTCAAAGTTTAAATAGTGTTGAAGAAAATTTACCGTAATTGATGCTAATTAAGAATTTGATTCTTTTTTTAAAAAGGTGTATTCTAATTTCGGCATTATGCTAATTTGGGAACAGCAAAAATGGAATATTCGCCGTACGATTATAAACATTAACAAAATATTAGAAATCGTACGCCGTCGTGAAATTAAAAAATCCGTACATGTCCAGACTAGTTTACGTGTCAGACTAATCCCGTTTTTTGAGAGCACGTTCCTATGCGTGCGCGTATAATTTAATTCATTTTTTGTAAAATTTTCACTTGAAAAGGTACATTATGTACGGACTGACGTCGACCGTACATCACACTATTTAGATCTTAATGTACTTTCGTTCTTTACGCTATTTTGTACAGTAGACCGCCAATCGTTATTAGCGTTGTGTACGCTAATTCCGTCCCGCTTTTTTTTATTTTTATTCTCAAATAGAGTTATCCACACTATTTAGAAAAAAACCCTAATTCCTAATTAGACTGGACGATTTCTTCGAAAATTTCCAAATTCCCAATTAGCGTAAACCACGCTAATTATTCGTATACGCTAAAAAAACTACACGCTAATAACGATTGGCGGTGTACCTTAATTAACGCCAAGGAAGAATTAAAATCATGTATGCTATTTGAGGAAAAAATCAAAAATTTAAGAACCCAAATTAGTGACTTTGACACTAACAACGATGCGCGGTGTAGCATCCTGTAATGTTGGCCGTACAATTACAGGATTTACTGATGGAACTTCACCTTAAATCATAACCCAGACTGTACTGTTATGTGTGTTAATTAGCGTTAATGTTTTGTTGGATTGAAGCCCATAATAGTGTTAATTATATTCTAAATTAAAGGGTCGTAATTTAGAGCCACTGGTATAATGGTATTAACACTAATAGCGTTTCAACTTTCAATGTTTACAATGCTACACTGTGCAATCTTTACAGCTGTACACCGAATAGGCTGCAATCTGCCTAGTTCCTTAACTCCATAACCTTTTAACCATAGTTCAAAAGTAGGCTTTTTTATGGTAGGCCTTTGGTAGGCGCACAAAACTTTGCACAAAACTCGCGCAACGTAGGCATACTGTATGTGTGTGCGTCGTGCACACTCTTGTACGAACGTCCGAATCTGACGTAAGATCAAAGTACAGCGCACGCCGCCGGAGTAGCGAACTGACACAGCGTAGGATGACATTCCGTGGGAAAAAAAAAAACGCGGACGGGCAACCAAACAAAATTTCTACCATGAATGAACCACGGGGGGAAAAAAAAAAGTAGATTACAGATCCAATTAACCGGTCACAAACTAAAAACTGCCAAAGAAAGGAATACAGTTAAGGCAACATCCCAACATTGCATAAAATGTAAGGAAACACTATATGCGGTTCTATAGTTCACTGCACCGCCTATATGAGGTTCTCAAGTTCACTACACCGCCAATCGCTATTAGCGTAGTGTCGGCTAATTCCTTTCCGTTTTTTTTTAAATTCGCAAATAGCGTAGTTTATTCTATAATTTTCATTACTCTAATTAGGGCTATTTTCCAAGTACTGTAAAAAATGAAAGTACGTTGTCTCTTAAATAGAGTGGTGTACGGTCAGTGTCAGACCGTACATAAATGTACCTTTTTAAGATAAAAAGTACAATAAATTAGTTTTAGTAACCGCGGACGCATGGGAATGTGCGTTCTAAAAAGGGAAAGAAACCATGTCGTAAAAAATCCCGCTCACACATATTCGTCTGACAGCCGCGTTTCGACTGTGTGAACGTTCGATTTTTGTACGATTTGTCAGATTTTGTACGGTGACCTATATTAGTGTAAGCATTTTTGCAACTGACATTTTTTTTACGGACAGTTCATAGCTTTTTCGGAAAGTTGTTTTGCAGCCACCAACTGGGTTGGTCCGTAGGTTTTGGTATTTTTTTTGGCAGTGTGGTTTTTTTTTTTTATCGTCCCATACTGCCTGGTTGGTCAATTTGAGGCTTTTTTTAGTGTGGCCCTCAAAATTGCAGACGCTAATATGACAGATTGTCCTTTCGAAAGTTGTGTTATGGGCTTTTCATGTGATCTTTTTAAATCGCCTACTTTGATCGGAGACCGTCCGATCGTCCGAATCTGACGGTTTAAATAAAAGTCCCTCAAAACTCGCAGAATTTTTTTTTTTTGTCCGATTTTTTTTCAAAATTTAGACATGTCGTTTAATTCTCTATCGATCGATGTGCAACTCAACCCTGTTCCTATTTTATTTAATTTTTGCGGCCATTACGATATGGGTCTTAAGGGCATATTGTATGTTTTTTCGTACAATAGGCATATTGTATGGGCGTACGGTCAGTTACTTTTGAACTATGCTTTTAACCTGGCCGCAAGTGGCCAAAAACATCAATCGTCAGATTTTTCCCAACCAGACCCTATTGACTATTGTGCACACCGTGGCCGCATTTGCGCTTCTCGCTATGCCATGCATTTTCTACGTGGTTTCACAAAAGCCGCACGCTGTCGTTCTTGTCAGCGCGAATCAAATGCGCAGGCAACTAGCCAGACGTCTCGCCAAACCTGCGGCTGCGCTTGCGACGTGACATTCCCCAAATCGTCCGCATACCGAAACCCTCCTAAACCCTAGGCCTTTTTATTATTTCAGACTGTACGGTCATGCACGTCACTTTCCAAGCTTTAACGAACCTTCCTTCCCGTGGCAAACGCGGCATGTCCGTACGTCCCAGATTCTACCGTCATCAGTCGGCATTACAGGACAGTGCTGTACGTGCGAATAACTGTCCTAGTACACGCACGCCAGCAGAAATGTACGGACTGTAATTACCCTCCGCTTCAGCGTAACTGCCCAACAAAGTGTGTAGCCGTCGAGTTTCTGACGTCAGCTGCTTGCGATTTTGTGAAACTTGACAATTTTCACGACCGTACGTGACACCTGTGGCCTCAGTGACGTGATTTTGTACGAAATTGTTTCTAAATCTGCGGTGGTCCCGCTTCAGAGAAGTTTCGCGAGCGTCATAAGCGACAAGCTGGTATTGCAGGGAGTGACCAATTTTTGTCGCCATCCTAATGTGTCATTTCATCAAACTTTCAGTATATAGGCTTCAGTGGTACGCAGATTTATAGTGTTGTTCGGTCGATTCGCTCTCATTTTTTCGTACTCCTTTCTGCTTTTTTCTCTTTTTACGTTTTTCCTGGTGTAATCTCCCTCTTTCAAGAACGTTTCCAAAAAACTCCTAGAATTCGCTGAAAAATTCTCTGAAGCTCTTTAGAATCTTAGTGTGCATTTCATCGATTTTCCTTTGTTTTTATTTTTTTCTTTAGTATTTTTGTCGGTCTATTTGGCATTTTCCAGCGCGCCTCCAAGAGTGCCTAAGTGGCGCAATGGGGGGCTGCCTGTCGGCGCCGAAGACGGCCTCGGAGAGTCTGGCCTCCATAGGGGTGAAGGGAAGGACGGGGAGTGCGCGCAAAGGCAGATCCCATACTGGATCCAAAAGGAAAAATTTGTTCAGTGGATCGAATAAAATAGGGGGTGAGTTTTCTCATATACGGGTATTCCAACTCTGGCTCACTTGTGGCTTTCCTTTACTTTTGTTTCGCTTTTAGTTTTTGTGTGGTTGGGAAAAACTGCTTAGTAAAATTATCAATGGGGTAATTTCTCCCCTCTCCCCCCTGTAGCAGAAGAAAAAGTACACACTTTCTCTCCCTCTCACTCTCTCCCCCCTCTCTACCTGCCTTTAAAAGTGCGTTTTCTGTCCTTTCTGAATACATTGGTCGCTCATTCTTCTCCCTCTCCTCTCTCTCCCTCTCTCCTTCTTCCCCTCTCCTTCCCTCTCCCTCTCTCCCCTTCTTCGTTCGCCCTCTCTCTGCATGTTCAGAGAAGCCCCTCGAAATCCCCTCCAGCATTCTGGGAAACCCCCTCAAACCAGTCGAGGACGACTATGATATCGGTAAGCTCTCGCTTCCCCCCTCTTCTCCCCTCCCCCACCTTTCCCCTTCCCTCTCCCCTCCTCTCTTCTCGTTTTCCCTTCCTTTCCCTCCCTGCCTCCGCTGCTGCTTTTATGTTTCCCCCGGGTGTCTGACGTGGTTTATATCTCCCCCCCCCCCCTCTGGTACCACGTGTCTGCAGGCAAGGAGCTGGGGCGCGGACTTTTTGGTGTGACACGTGTGGCGGTCGATCGTACGACTGGCGAGAAACTCGCCTGCAAAACCGTTAACAAGGTACTGTACTGTAGCTCGCATCGTATCGGTTGTGCAGCCGATACTCGGCGATAAGCATAGTGGCTGGCTGCTCGTGTCTGCTGAACCGATGCACACTGATTGAGACCGTACTATTCCGTACATGTGAAACAAAACTGTACGCCAACCCGTACCCGGTTTGAACCAATTTCGTCGAAAACTTTGTTTTTGTAGACGTCATGATTTGATAACGGCTGCATGTAATCAGTCGAGGATTGACAAAGTTGTCTGTGTAGGGCTAGCTGTAGTATTTCACTATTTTGCAATGATTGAATCTGTCCTTAATATCGAATTTTAATTGACGATAAAATTCGATATTTTTATCGCACCGATAATTTTCACCGAGGGGCTTAAGAATTGATGGTCGACCACGGTTATTGTTTCTTGCGTTAGCAATCATTAGTTGAACGCCCACGGCCTACATTAGTACGGATGGTCTGTCCGTACTGTGTTGTCGCCGTTTGGCAGAACGTTGAGAGCTAAATTTTTAGGGCGAGGTTTTTAGGGTTTCAGTGACAGGGAACTTAACTACCTTGAACGGAAATCTTTTAGGTCAACTGTACGAACAGAAAGAGTGCATTAGCTTAGGGGACTGTGCGCTCGCAACCCTAGAAATACTACAACGTAGAAGATCAAGCAGAGAGAAGAAAAATGTGGCAACTAAGTAATGACCGGTTAAAACTTGTCCTATTCCCCACTATTTTTTTTTCTCAATTTTTGTCAGTTTTTTTCCATTATTTCATCGGGTTCCATTGGGATGGGGGGCTCCGCAGGTGCATGCCGAGGGAGCATTAGGGTCTTCCAGGGGGGGGAAATCTGTGAAGGTCAGTCTGTTCGCCGTAAAGTATGCACATGCATAGAACCTGAAGGCACATAGGAACACGTCAGCATACGGGATTCCTATTTATCATCGAAACAGGCAATTACTGCAGGAGTCAAAATTTCAGAATTTTGCACATATCATTTTTATGTCACCAGGTTAGGGTTTTAGTTTCCAACACGGACTCCACGTGTCGTTACTGAAATTTTGCATGGAATAGCGTAATGTGAATGGTACAGCTAAATGCTTGATACACGATTCGCGAAAAATCGAATTTTAAATGAATTGAATGCCATTTTACCGCCGTCTGAATCACAGAGCGAAAACGCGTGCACACCCTATATGTGGTACTTCTGTAGTATCTAACCCCGTACAAAAAGCACATTATATCCGGAAAACACTTGTTATGCATGTGTCACGGGGTCACCATTTATAGAGTTCGCACGCGTTTCCGCACTTTTGAGTCATGGCCTGGATGAGAGAAAAGTTACAGTTTATTGCATACGTTACTCTTAAACTCTCAGAACAATGCAGCTTAGTGTAACGAAAATAATTAGCGCCAGCCCCGGTCTCGTATTTTTTTTTTCGTGTGTTTGAAATTGTGGTTTTGACGCGTGCTAAAACCAGAAACCAAGAGGCAAACATGAACTTGAATAGCTCACTGTGCCCGCCTCCGAATGTGACATCAACTGTACGGACGTGACCTTTGTTGAGTGGAGTGTTTGCTAGTAGTCGTACGGTGGATCTGCTTACTCTGTATGGTGATGTAAGGAAAGCTTAGGATTCTCTCTTGCCACGTCGCATTGAATGATGCAATTTCCGCCTGATGCACCTATTTCCGGCTTTGCAAGAGGTTCGGTTGTACTAAAATCCATGAAATTACTGTTGCTGTGTATCGAGAGCCTCTTGCCGATATTCGATATGTACCTTGTTTTGACCTACTGATAATCGGTATATCGATAAGGCTAATATGGCGAAACTACACCGCTAATCTTTATTAGTGTTAAAGATTTATTTGTGTTAATGCGAAATTAGAATTAACAATACTAATTTAGCGCAAGGAGACGTGGCAGATTGTAGTCCACGTCCTCAAATAATGTTGATAACTCTATTTTGTAATTTTTGGCCAAAAAAAGTCGCAACCGAATTAGTGTTATTAACACTAGTAACGACTAGCAGTGTACTATATACCGCTATAAGTGATCGGGTTGATAACTATCGCGATACTTCCGTACGCCGGTATGGAATGGATTGTCGATTTTTTTTTGAAAGCCCCCCCTCCCGTACATTTTGTACACTCTGTACATTTCATACACCGCGAACATCCACTATGTGATGCATGCCGTTGTACGTCTAAAAATCTGGAGTGAGAAAGTTTCAAGATTAATTTGGTGGATTGACAATCGCAGCGATATCAATATTTATCGGCAACATTGATGAATATCGACTTCCGAACTTTTTCGATGTTACGATTTTACCGAAATCTTGATATGTTTTTTGCGATTTTGATCGATGCATTTGACTAAAAAATTGGTACGTTTATGGTCGACCTCACCATGAGCTAGCACTCCAAGGGAATTCTCAGTTTCCCGGTGATACATCGCATCGCATCGTCAAATGGCATCTGAAATATCCGGAGATACCTGATTGCTGCATTGCATTGAAAGTCAGGCAATATGCATTGCAAAACTGCATTGATCCATCATTGTATTCAAATGCGCTGTTGCATTAAACGCATTCCTATCATCTACAGAATTGTTTATAGTTCTGATCACCTCACCATGTAAATAGTGTACCATACTCGTGTTCCAATCGTTGTGTCGTTCAAATTTCAAAACACACATTACACTTTGCTCCCTTCGTTAAAAATCGCGTACATTCTGTGTGTAAAACTGACCTTTCTCCTTGTCCTTCTCTCCATGTATATACAGCGCCGCCTCACGATCGACAACTACCAGATTCTGAAAAAGGAAGCTGACATCATGGCCCACGTCAGTCAGTCCGACCGTGTTGCCAAACTGAAAGCCACATATGAAGACAAGGACTGTGTACATCTGGTGATGGAGCTCTGTACCGGCGGCATGTTGTACGACAGTATTACGGCCAAGGGACAGTACAGCGAGAGACAGGCGGCGGGAATTGTCCGAAGTATGGTGGAAATAGTTCACGAGCTTCACAATCTGGGTGTGGCTCACCGCGATCTCAAACTGGAGAACTTTCTGTTGTCTTCGACGGAGGAAAACGCGGAACTGAAAGTCATCGATTTTGGGCTGTCTACTTTTTTCAAACAAGGGCAGCGGTTTTCGGAGATTGTGGGCAGCGCTTATTACGTCGCACCTGAGGTAAAAAGAAAAAAGAAAAAGAACTCAAACACGCACCTGCTCAGGCACACCTTTCTGCCCCTTTTCTTTTTTTCGCCAATGTTTTTATTTACTATTCTCCTTACTTTTTTTTTGTTTTTTTTTTCTGGGCAGGTTTTGCTGAAAAACTACGGTCCAGAATGTGATATTTGGAGTGTGGGAGTCATCATGTACATGTTGCTGTGTGGCACTCCCCCTTTTTGGGATGTTTCGGAATCGGGTATTTGTGCTCTGGTTTTAAAGGGGAAATTCGACTTAGAAAGTGATCCCTGGCCGAGCATCTCCGATTCTGCGAAAAGTTTACTGAAACAAATGTTGCAACCGGATCCTCTTCGACGAATCAAATCGCAGGAAATTTTAGGTGGAGTCACAGGCATTCCTTGTCTTTTGTAATGCATTTTTTTAAAGTTTCAGTTCTGGTCATTGCACCAGTTCTGCCAGCATTCTTTGTCTCGTTCCCTCCCTCTCCCCCCCCTCACTCTGCCCGCTCTCTCCTCTCTCTCTCTCTTCGCCCCTCCCTCCCTCTCACTCTCCCCCACTCTCTATCTCTCTTCCTCTCTCTATGTCTATCTGTCTGCTTCTCTCCATCTCCCTCCTCTCTCTCTTTCTCTCCCTCTCCCTCTCCTCCCACTCCCTCTTCCTCTCCCTCTCCCTCTCTCTCTGTGTATGTGTGAGTAAGCTTATGGTTTTCAATGTTTCCCATTTTTTGTTTTTGTTTTCGGGCAGCCCACGAGTGGGTCCGAAAAGACGGGTGTGCCTCAGACGAGCCAATCCCGTGTCCGATTCTCATCCGAGTGAAGCAGTTTATGCTCATGAACCGACTCAAGAGACAGGCTCTCGCGGTAAAGATATTTTCCCTTTGTACCTCACTTCCCACTCATATTTATGGATTTGATCAGGACTGCACCGTATTTGATGAAGTTGAGATTATTCTCGTGGTCCACTTGTTCCCTCCTCTCTTTATCGTCCGCTCTCTCTCTGGCTCTCTCTCGCTCTCTCTCTCTCTCTCTCTCTCTCTCTCTCTCTCTCTCTCTCTCTCTCTCTCTCTCTCTCTCTCTCTCTCTCTCTCTCTCTCTCTCTCTCT
>JBBHKE010002288.1:42022-142145 GCA_037447655.1 Zygnema cylindricum
CTCTCTCTCCCTCCCACTCTCTCCCTCCTTCTCTCTCCCTCCCTCTCTCCCTTTCTCTCTCTCCCTCTCCCTCTCCTCTCCCTCCAAATGGCCTCTTCCTCCCTCTCTCACCCTCCCTCTCTCTCTTCCTCCCTCTCTCTCCCTCCCTCTCTCTCCCTCCCTCTCTCTCCTTCCCTCTCTCCCTCCCTCTCTCTTCCTCCCTCTCTCTCCCTCCCTCTCTCTCTCTCCCTCCCTCCCCCTCTCTCCCTCCCTCTCTCCCTCCCTCTCTCCCTCCACCCCTGTTCTTTTCGATCCTCCTCCCTTGATATTGATCCCCCCGAGTGTGGGTTCTTTCCAGGCGGACAGCAGCAATTCCGGGAAGTTGAATTTGAGCGAATATGCGTCGGCCATTATGATAAAGAGGATGGACGAACAACGAATAAGGAGAGCTTTCAGTTTTTTTGACAAGTGAGTACTGGAGTACAGACACACCTAATTTTCTTTCTCTAATTTCAGCTAAAGTATTTTTTCAGGCTTGAGTTTCAGCTTTCATTTTTTTTTTTTTTTCACTTTTGTCGTTCTACTTTGTGGTTTCTGGTAGGTTCTGTGTCGTGGTTCATATACCGCCCGGCCTGTTTTTTTTGTTCAAATATACTTTTTTTTTTGGGTGGTCGTAGGAAAAGGGATGTTGGAAATGACAATTTGTTGGTGTGATTATATTGATTTGATTTGGTTTTGGTTTTGGTTTTTTTTTCCCTCAGAGAGCAGAGAGGGTACATTACGGCCGACAATCTGAGGGAGGTCCTCCAAACGGACACCTTCGCTCCCAACATAGAACACATCATTGCCGAGGTCGACACCAACAAGGTACCTATCTCTCTTTCACTCTATCTTTCCCTCTCCATCTCCCTCTCCCTCTCCTTCTCCCTCGTCCACTCTCTCTCCCTCTTCTACACCCACTCCCACTCCCGCCCTCTTTCCCTCTCTCCAACTCCCTCTCCCTCTCCCACTCTCTCCCACTCCCTCTCCCTCTCTCTCTCCCTCTTCGACTCCCTCTCCCTCTCCCTCGTCCACTCCCTCTCCCACTCCCTCTCCGACTCATTTCCTCTCCCTATGTCATCCCCACATCCAAACCCACTCTCTCTCTCTCTCCCTGCTGTCCCTCTCCCTTTCTCCTGCCACATTTCACCACACTGCCCACCACTATTAGTGCTTGTACTCTTCCTCTCCCTCTTCCTCTCTCACTCCCTCTCCCCTTCTCTAGTATTCTCTCCGTTTCTATTGTGAGAACAGTTAGATGAATACAGCAGTACCTGTCCCTGTCCCTCTCCCTCTCTCACAGCCATTTTGTTGTCTCTCTCTCACACACTCTCTTTCTCTCTCTCTCTTTCCCTCTCTGCCCCCCCAGGACGGCAAAATCGACTTTGCAGAGTTTGAGCACATGATGTTGGAGGGGGCGGAGTTGGGGGGTGGAGGGAACGAACTTCAGGGGCCAGTTTTGAGTAAACTGGGGGAGTACTACTCCTGTGGACCGGTGGTGGACCTCTCTCTCTCTCTACCCCCCAATTTGGACCTACAGAGGGATAGTGATGGGGTGGGATTGGTGTCTCAAGCGGGACAGTCGACGAACGAGAAGTCTCTATAGTGAAGGAGGGCGTGGAGGGAGAGGGAGAGGGAGATAATGGGGTACATAGCAGGGATGGTCTGTAGGCGCTGGAGTATTAGTCAAGGGGAATAGTTTTTATTCTTTTTTCTTTTCCAATTGTAAATTTTTCTATCTACGCTATTTGTTGTGGTTTAGGAGAGGAAGAGGGAGAGGGAAAGGGAAAGGGGGAGGTGTGCGATAGAGGGAGAGAGAGGGAGGGAGTCGGAGGAGATTTTTTTGTTCTTAAGAGCAAAGTGTGACAAATTGTCACATCGGTAAAGGAAATTTCAAAATTTAGGGAATCCCAATTTTATCGATACGGATCCATTTTTGTTGCTGTTTTTTTTTTTTTTTTTTTTTCCTTCTCTTTGTTGAGATCCATTGTTCCCGAGGGGTAGAAGAAAACCTGTTGACATTGTTTTTCCCCCACCCTTCCCATTTTTGGAAAAGGAGGGGGAAAGGGAAGGGGAGAGAAGAGTTTTTTTTTAAGGTTGGTGTTTAGAAAACTGTACAGGTTAGGGAGGGAGGGATTGAAGGGAAGGGAGGGAGTTAAGGTTGTGGAACGAAGTTTATTTTTTACTTTTTTTTTGCGATGGAAAGGTATTTTGTATTCAACCTTTTTGGAATATAAAGAGAAGGTGCAGTTAATTTTTTATGTACTCAGTTTTTTTTTTTGTTTTGTTTGTGGTTATCTTTTTTTTCTTTTTTGTGTGAATTAAACTTTTAGAAAGTGAATGCCTAAATGTGATACATTTTTGGATTCTCTACTTCTACTTATTTTTCTCTTTCCTCTTTCTCCCTCTGCCCCTTAACATTTTTAATGACTCTCTCCCTCTTCCACTGAATCGTTTTTTCACAACTCCTTCCCTCTTCCATTTTTTTTCTTGATGACTCTCTCTCTCCCTCACCTCCCTACCTTTTATTTATGACTCAATCTATGGATGTCGTTGTGAAAAAAATGTTCCTTTTGTTTCGACTGTTTCCGATTTTTGCTTTGATTTTATCTTTTACTTCTTAATTTCTTTTTTTGCTATTTGCCGTTGTTTTTTTGTATGCCCTTTTTTTTTTAAATTGCTTGTATTTTTGTTCGGTATAAAATCAAATGGTTTGTATATTTTTGTTTTCATTTCTTTGTTTATCATTCGCAGTTGAATTCGTTTCCTAGTATTTCGGTTGTTTTTTACTTTGTTTTTTTGTTTGTCCTTTCTACACGGGGTGTAAATTGTCATTTGATGAATGGAATGCGACTTCAAAAATGTGAATTAAAATGTTTGGGCCAAAGTCAATAAACCTCCCACACATTCTTGTTTTTTGCAAAAACATTTCCACTTTCTAAATTCTTTATTTACTTGTTCACAACGTGGAAATTGATTTATTAGGGAGGACAAAGTGAAAGAACGTTTGAATTTTCGAAATATTTATTAAACGACTATAAAACCTTTTTACTTTTAATTTTCGAATCTTCATAGCACAGGTCCTAAAGGGATTCCAGAAAAGAAATAGACTTACAGTGCAGCTGGTTGATGTGTACGACCACAGAGATTCGCTAGCAGCACATCAACATTAATTCTGTCCTGGTCTCTATTGCTCTCTCTACACTAGAATGTCACTTTTCTAATTGGTAGTGTTGCGTAGCGGTGGATTCTTGTCGCGATAATTCCGATAACCGAATGGCTACAATAAGACATGACACACGGTTGACGGAAAATATTGTTGTTGACAATGTAGTCGAGGCCAAACACGTTCCGTACGGCAGGAATAGCACCTAAACCGCGATGAGCGGTTGCGGTTTTGGTCCGTACCCAACGCTTTTAGCTTGTACTTCGCTTGTAGTCCTCGATGGTACGATATCACCAAAATGACGGTTTCGAATGCTTCAACTCCCCCCCCCCCCCCCCCCTTAGCTCCAACGTAGCCCTTCCGATCTAGTTTCGACGCCCTACAGTACACCGCCAATCGCTATTAGCGTTGTGTACGCTAATTCCGTCTCGCTTTTTTTTTATTTTATTCTCCATTAGAGTAGTTCATTCTATTTTTTTGCTTTGCCCTTTTCCTAAAAAAGCCGAGTTCCATCTACGTCAAATGGAAGCCCAACAGCATTTTCCAATGCAGTTCAAGAGGAGGATGTGAGCAACTTTCCCGATAACAACGAAAAGAAATACTTTGCGATGGCACAAGCAACGGAAGGCGTGGAAGAAGACGAATGAATTATGGACTCGGGTGCATCTACACACATGTATAGCAGATATCAAACCTTCCACTCCCAATCTGGTTATGTTATTTATAAGATTCCTATGCAATTTCTTAGGAGATAATGCTTGCAAAACCTTCCAACCGTTTTCAAACTTCACTTTCAAGGTGTTAATTTCCCAATTAATTTGAGGATTGTGTTTAGTTAACCAAGGCTTTCCCAGAATTAGTTATTCACTTCCCAAATTCATTATTTCACACACAACTTTCATTTTATGACCTTGGATATCAACTTCTATCGTGTCAGTTTGTAAGTCTAATGTGGACTTATTACCATTTGCCACTTGAACATGTAAAGGCTTTTCCCTTATGACAGTAGGAATTTTATTTTCCTCTACAAATCTATGTGAAATAAAATTATGTGTGGCACCTGAATAAACCATTACTCTCAACGGTTTTCTTTCCACTAATGACTCGAATCTAATCAAACTGTGTCTGGTGTCATCATTACTTAACTGTCCTAACATAGGTCAGTTGTTGAGAATTTCATCAGAAGGATTATTTAAACTATGCAGTGTAGTGAGAATCATAATAAATTCAGCTATCCTAACTTTTCCATTCATTAATTTGCCCTCCAGAGTTAACTTTTTAACTTCTAGATCCGGTTGACTCAACTGAGGACTTTCAGTTAGTCCTTTCCGTTTCCCACCTCTTGGGCTTCTTGCTCAGCTATGTATAATGCAATATCCTCTTGGAGACCTACCTTCATTTACATCGACTGTTTTGAGAGAACCTTTATCTGTACAGTCTTTAGCGTAATGATCTGGACCTCCGCATTTGAAACAAGTGACTTTCTTTTTGGGTTTTGTGCACTCTCTACTAAAATGTCCCTCCTCTCCACAGTTATAACAGTTAATCTTTTTCAATTGTGCACACTCAAATGCTCTATGACCCTTTTTCTGACAAATAGTGCATGTGGGGATGGTAAGGTTAGGCTTCTGAGCATTAATGTTTGGTTTAGGACTTTTAATGTACCCCCCTCTATTGTTAAATTTGTTTCCTCCATTAACACTCTGTCCACCCTTCTGATTTCTTCTGAAAATATTTTGCCTATTCACCAGATCAGCATTCATACCCTCATCCACAAATTCCCCCTCATCCCACTCTGATACTTCATTCAAATTCCCCCTAAGTGATCTAGTTTCCCGATTATACCCCAACTGATCCTCTAATTCTAATGCCTTGTCTTGTAATTCTTTCAGATTATTAAATTTTCGATGTTTCAATTCTGTTTTCAGTATAGGGTTTAGATTATTTAAGAAATGCAACTTAGCCATTTCATCAGTCAAACAACGTGAATGCTACATGAGTCAAATTCCACAATGTAATCCTTCGCATATTCAGTCTGCTTACAGTTCAACCACTTTTCTTCCATTCTAGATTTAAAAGTGACAGACAAGAATCGCGATTTGATCGCGTTTTAAAAGTTTCCCAATTAGCATTATCAGTAGTCAATTTAGACCTTCTCTGAGTGTAATACCAAATCTGAGCATCGCCTTTCATACAGCTAACAGCAAAAGAAGTGTAATCATCACGATCACAATTTCTATATTCCAAATAATACTCTATATGAAAAATCCAAGCATCCAACTCATCAATCTTGTTGCCATCAAACGATGGTGCCTCGCTAATAGACAATTTCAGATCTCTTATCTTCTTAGGTCTATCATGATCATCCTCCCTAAAACTGGCATTCCTTTTACTACTTTCACCCTTTTGGTCATTAATATCATTCTTGGTCTGAATTAAGTTAATAAGTTCATCTAATTTCTCATTTGAAACATTTTCATTTTTTTAACAACTTTCAATTCACTTTTCAATTCGGAAATGGTTTCATCCACAGCGGCAGCATGATTATTAAATCTTTTGACCAATTTCACAGTACGCTTCTTCAACACATTCAAAGCATTCTCCATTTCACGTTTCCATGCAGAATTTGTCATTATCACACAATGAAATCAAGCAAAAGGAAAGAAAGAATATAATTTCCCAAAGAAATTTGCTGCAGATTTGAAGTCCTAAGATTGTTCCAATCCAAGACTTCTTCTCCTTAACGAATCCTTTGAAAATGTCAAAATCTGAGAAATATAAAAAAAACATTGACAGTAAGTTATTGCAAATTCAAACTTCAATTTCCCAACATTGAAACAAAAGGTAAGAATTTCCCTACAAATTTTGCAACAGCAAAATTGAAAGCTCTCAAAGGTAAGATTTAACCACAAATTTTGCAACGCAAAATTGAAAGCAATCAAAGGTAACAATTTAGGGTTTGAAAAGTTTTGAGTCATTTCTGGACTCCTTTGCTCTTGAAGAAGTAAAGTACTCCGCTTTCCTTCTCCTCTATTAGCAAATTTCCCACTTCCCACTATATCAAGATCTTTCACTCTCTAATCCTCACATCCTCACCCTTCATGGCTTGAAGCCCTCCCTCTACACATGAATCATTGCTAAGAGAAGGCAAGTTTGTTTGGCCTCTAGGTAATTGGAGTGAGTTTCAGCGGTGGCTACACTGCCCACCCTACCTTAGTCCTTAGGACCTGGGCACGCCCCACATCTAACCAGCGGCCGCTGGCAGTGTGATCACTCAATTTCCCTCCAATCCCCTACCACTTCACATTGTGGTTCTACCGACACAAGTTAGAGCACCTTCACCGGTCACGGCACCCTCACCAGTCACGGCAGTCGATATTCGAGTGAGCAAACTTCTCCTTGGTTTCTAGCCAAAGCTTTGATACCATATGTAACAGGATCTCCTACCTCTCACGAAATCCCATTACAACAAACAACCCCAACCACAAATTCCACACATTGGAAAATACACATCCACATTAGACAACACTCACATAAGGATAAACTTTAAATTAGAAGAAGCTTCTGTCCACATAACATTAGCTTGATCTCTTGCCCTCGTGGCTCAACCCTTCTTATTAAAGTGTTTTCTACTACTCTCCACTCTTAATAATTCTATCTCTTAACTACTAAAACACTATTTAGTTAGTAAGAGATTTCAATGCAAAAATGCCTTTTCTCCAATTTGGTATTAATTGCTCAGGATCAAGATCAGCCGGAATTTCCACAAACTTTTCCAAAGGAAAAAAATGTCTTCTCTCCTCTTACACTTCACTGTTTATCCAGCATCGCCCTGGACTCGCCAGGCCAAAGTCAACGCTCCGTTTTAACAGGCTTTTACCTGGGCCAATAATTGATCAGCAAAGACTCAGACTGACCAATGCAAAAACGTGCGAATCTCTTACTAACTACTTAGCACTTTACTAACCAATCAAACGTTACGTTTCACTACGTAACATTTACGTGCAAAAGTGCGCGCCAAACGAAACGCAACTTCGCATGATCGTGCGTAACAAATTTCGCACGCGAAACTTCCTACGAAATTGCCTTAAGTGAAAGTGACGTTTCGTACTAAAATTTGTACGAAACGAACCACCGTGCATACTAAACGTTTCATTATAACTTTATAAAACGTACACGGGTAATTTCGGTACTAGTTTGTAGTGTTGTGTATCATTAAAAAACTTATCGCGATAACACCGATACCGATAGTTATCGGTTATCGAACAGTCAGAGGTTCCGATATATCGGTCTGGGACCAACAAATTCCATATCGGCGATAACTTAAAAAATATATAGTATGCATACAATAGTACTTTATAACATACTGCATTATTTTATTGACTTTATATAGCGTGACATGCCACGTGTAAAAATTTGTTCCGTTACCGTTTGACTGCAATTTATTACGGACAGTCAGCACGTAAACGTTGACCGGTTAACTGAACAAAAATTTTACGGCGACGCACGGGATTTTACTAAAAAACTGGTGAACATGGAGCTGGAAAAGGACGGCGGGCACAAAAGTACAACGGACGCAAAATAACATTATGCGCGCCGCCGGAATCGAACGGACGACTTGGAATGGAAAAACACGAGCGGACGGGCCAGCGTGAGCGCCGACATCCCGCAATGGCTCTTTCAGCAGCTTATGCCAAAAAAGCCGACAGATTGACACGTGGCAGGTCCCCCGTGGATTTCAAGGAATAAAGGGACCAAGCCATGGCGTCGGATGTGAAAAGTACATTATTTTTACTGGATCTGTATAAAAACCGTACAGATCTCATGGCGGCTACTGTATTTTTTGTGCTTGTACACGTCCGGGGAATAAAACGTACAGTTGAGTGTACATGTCGTACATTTATCTGTATGGTCCGTACAAATATCGCCGATAGTTATCGTTATCGGCATTATCGCCGATAAGTACCCGATATTATCGGCTACTTATCGGCGATAAGACCGATGTCGATATATCGTACCAATATATCGATTATCGGATACCCGAAAAAAGGCACATATCGGTTATCGGCAAATCCTTACCGATACACAACACTACTAATTTGACCCTTAACACGTTTCAATGATACCCACTTGTTATTTAGACCCCACGCTGTCACCTAAATACACCCATCGCTATAACTTTTAAAATATAACTCTAAATAGCGTGATTCTTTCGCGGACGTCTGCCAAATTTAGTACTCTATAATCATAACACTTAAATACCCCTTTATAAACAAGTTCGATCCGCTATTACTGTTATAGTGACGGGATAATTTTGGCGGATTCGCAGCCACCCTGGCGGAAGGCACATGGCCCTTGCGACGTGTACGCACATACGCGCGCGCTCATCTTGGATTCTTTTTACCTTTTCCACGCGGCCTATTTTTACACGTTCTGTATTCGAGAACTGGACTCACTGTGCTTGGTCTTAGAAAACTGTAGGGTTGGTGACGTGGCGTCACGGATAAAAAGTGTAATTGAATCCGACGATCCTAATTTACGCCTACAACCTTGGACAATTTTCTGTAATATTGTTTTCGTTGAAAAAAAAAAATTTGTGTACGAATTCGTACGAAACGGTAGGGCCCTCGGTAAAAAACCCCTTTTTTTCGCTAATGGAAGTCCTCCCTTTTTGAACGATATCCTTTTTGAGTTTTTCCTTTGTATTGACAACTGCAGCCATTCACTTTTGTCTATCTAAAACATTTTGGATACGTGTAGAAACCCGATTGTTTAGGCAGATTCTGTAGATTTCTCTACTACAGAGGTCTTTCGTGTATTTAGGAAGATACGATTTCACACGGAGGAGGAGGTAATCTCTAGTGTTGTGTATCGGTAAAAAACTTATCGCGATAACACCGATACCGATAGTTATCGGTTATCGAACGGTCAGAGGTCACGATATATCGGTTTGGGACCAACAAATTCCATATCGGCGACAACTTTTTAAAAATATAGTATGCATACAATAGTACTATATAACATACTGTATTATATAATTTTCATTATATAGCGTGGAATGCCACGCATAAGAATCTGTTTCGCGTATCTATTTAACTGAAAATCTTTACGGACAGCGCTGCACATAAGCGTCGACAAATATAAGTTAATACTTTATTGTTATAAAACTATACTATCGAAATGAAAAAAATAAAATACATTGTAAAATTTCTGAATCAAACTTTTTCCAAAAAAAGACGAACAGACTGAAAGAAGCAGACGAACACTACACCGCGAATCGTAATTAGAGTAAATTACTCTAATTCGGTCGCTCGAAATTTCGACTCTATTACATCAAATAGAGTAAATGATTCTAATTTTTTCATTATTCTAATTTAGGTAAGTTTAATTAGCGTAACAAAATTGTAATATAGGTTCGTTTTAAATAGTGTTGAGTACGGACGACGTTCGACCGTGCAAAATTGTACTTTTTTAAGTAAAAAGGTACAAATAATGATTTAATACAATCGCGCTCGCACGTGAAATCGCACTAAACGAAAAATTAATCACATCGAAAAAAAGCCGTTCGCATAACTCTCGTCCGTCGACAGCATCGTCGTCAGTGTGAACATCAGCTGACATTCAGCGCGACAAATAATACTAACGTCATAATGACGTCAAAACTATACGGACTGACTGATTCTGTACATCTACGTAATTTAGTGTTCATAATTTCAGCGCGGAAATTTATTGCCGACATAACCCAATATAGAGTACTTAAATAAATTAGAGTAAACTTCCTCTGTGAAAAAGTTATTTCACATAAATTAGAGTTCATTACTCTAATTGTTTTTTTTTGTTTTTTTACTCTAATTTTTTCATTACTCTAATTACGATTCGCGGTGTACTGTCAGACTGCCGCCATTTCCAGACGCCATATTTTGAAAATTCTGGCAGCAGGAATTTTGAAAACCCCCTTAAATTAGGAATAATGATGGAAAATTCGCGATTTTTTACCGGAATCGGGAGTAAGGGGGTCCGCTGCGCGTCCGGGGAATACGACGTACAGTTGAGTGTACAGGCCGTACATTTATCTGTACGGTCCGTACAAATATTGCCGATATTTATTGTTATCGGCATTATCGCCAATAAGTACCCGATATTATCGGCTACTGGCGATAAAACCGATGTCGATATATCGTACCAATATATCGATTATCGGGAACCCGAAAAAATGTCCATATCGGTTATCGGTAAATCCTTACCGATACACAACACTAGTAATCTCACAATAAAAGACTTTTAAAATTGTGGTCCCATGAATTAAAATTTCACCGACACAACGTATTTTTATTTTACACCATCACAGTTTCACTGTTTCAGGCATCCACGTCACAAAAAAAAACATAAATACTGTTTATCCGGAATATCGCTTGAAGCATCGCGATGGTACTGTAATGTCACATCGCTTTACGATACGCTCCACGCGATATTGCAGGATATCGCAAAACGCACACTAATAGCGGTACACCAAATCCTCTCTGGATTTGGCCAGCCTAAATGAGTAAATTGATCTAGCTCGGTCTGTTCCCTCTCTCTCTCTCTCTCTCTCTCGCTCTCTCTCTCTCTCTCTCTCGCTCTCATACACTTTCTCATGTTGCATTCAGCGGATGACGATGGTGCGAATCGTGCCGTCCGTACCATTCAGGACGGCGACCTTGTAGTGGTTTACGAGGGGCCCGAGCGTGTGAAAGCTGTCCACGTCAGCAAGAAAGAGCAGTTTCAGAATCGGTACGGCGGAAGCTCTGAGCCCCTAGTTTAGGCATCTAGTCGGCAGGGCTGAAGTTTGCCATATTTTTTGTTCACTCGAGTTAATGTGGACCATAAAGACAGCTGTGAATGTTTTCCCTTTTTTTTGTTTTTAGGTTTTCATTTTCAGGCGCTGATTGTGAAGATTATAACAGAAAAAATAAATTGTCAGTGGTTTTATCGAATGGTGACATTATTTTTTGCTTCGTAGGTTTTTCTGAGTTTTTTTTTCTAAGTTTTTCACTTTGGTTTTAATGGTAAATGTTATGTTGTTGATGTGTAATGTGTAATGGATATAGCGACTAAATTCAAGTTGTTTCAAAAGACAAAAAAAATGTACCGTAAAATATATATATTTTGCTTCTTTTATTATATGTTGATTTCTTGCATTCACTATTGGAGTAGAAAAGACATTCTCGAGTGTCAGCTTATTTTGTTCAAATTATGACTTTTTACAATTTTGCTATCACGTCTGGAAACTGTCAAAGTTTTGGATTATTTTTTTAGTTCAATTTCGGATTTATTTAACAACAAACCCTAATTTCGACAAGTTCTTACTTCAAGGTGTTCAAGTGTCATAAGGTCCAAGAATCGTTCAAAATAAAGCTATTATGTGTCTTCAGGATTTTATTGCTCAGACTCTTCAAGTGTTCTATACGAGTTTAAATCTTAGGTTTGTAAAGGGTCTTTTTTTTTCAGGACCATTTCTTTTTACCTTAGTTTAAATTCCCTTTAGATTTTGGGGTTTTTAGGGCTTTATCAGCGCTTCTGCAATCATCTACCTCTCCCGCTCCATCTCCTTCCCCCTGTCCCTCTCCCCCCCCCTTCCCTCTCCCCCTTAGCTACTATTTACTTCATTTCTTTGCTTTAAGCTTTTTCAAGGAGTATTTGAGATCTTTTTACTGATTCTTGGCAGATATCTCCATTTCTTCATCATTTTGGATGTTCTGTTTTAAAAGAATTTTTGTTATCTTGTTTAATATCCTGATTTGCATTTGCTATTCTCCTTCCATTGTTTTGTCCATTTTTACGGCGTTCTCTTGCGAATACATTTTTTAAAGTTTTAAATTTCACAATTTCAAGCCTCTGAAAACTTTGGAAAGATTTGCCCTTCGATGGGTTGGTGGGATAGCTTTCTTACAAGAGACATTGGGTGGATCCAATTCAGTCATTTTACTTTTTAAGTACCCGTGTGTTTGCCGAGTTTGTTTTGTTTTTTCTTTTTTTTTGTTACTTGTTCTTTGTTTATTGTTCTGATATTCTTCTGTTTGTCCTTTTGTGTATTCTTTTTTTTATTCTTTTGTTTATTCTTTTGTGTATTTGTTCGTTTATTCATTTTTTTTTCTTTCGTTTGTTTTTTTTTGCAGGTTTGGTGTTTTCAAACAAGCGGATTGGATTGGAGTTCCTTTCGGTTCAAAAGTTTTTGGAAAGCAAGGAAACGGAAGCGGATTCGTTTATCTTTTGGCTCCAAATCCAGAACTATGGACGCAGGTCGGCCCTCAGGAAAAGAAAGTGACTGGTAATAAGACTGGAAGTAAAATAATAGCTCTCAGTTTCTCTGTCTGTGCCCCTCTCTCCCTCTCCTTTTCTCGCACACTCCTCCCTTTCCCCTCCCCATCCCTCCTCATCCCTCTCCCTCCCTCTTCCTCATCCTTTTCTCTTTATCCCTCGGCATCCCCCTTCCTCCCTCGTCCTCACTCTTCCTCCCTCTTCCCCTCTTGTCCTCCCTCGTCCTCCCTCTTCCTCCCTTTTCCTCCCTCTTCCTCTCTTCCTCCCTCTTCCTCCCTCTTCCTACCTCTTCCTCCCTCTTCCTACCTCTTCCTCCCTCTTCCTCCCTCTTCCTCCCTCTTCCTCCCTCATCTTTCTATCGATTTCCTGTTCCATGGAAATTTTGAATCACGGGAAGAAGGTCTGGAGCAGGAGGGAGGAGGAGAAGGGGAGCAGGAGGGGAAGGAGGAGGGGAAGCAGGGGAAGGAGGGCAAGGATGGGAAGGGGAAAAGTAAGGGAAAACATAAGGGAAAAAAAAATTATAAAAGACGTGAAAGCATTAAAACAAAATGCCGCAATTCTCATTTGGGTCGTCCCATTCACACAAGTCCTCCTTCTACTCCCTCCCATCTTGTCCTGACATCTCTGAAACGTCCACTCTCGTTCTTTGTTGCAATTTCTTCCTCTCATAATTGCATATTACTTGTCTTGTTCTTGCTGTCTTTTTTATTATTCTTTCCGTTTCACATGGATCCTGTACCTTGCAGATAATATTGCATACTACATTTTGTATGTTATGTTATATGCATGCTATATATCTGTAAATGTATATGTGTATATATTGTAGATTCCAGTCACGGCATTTATTGTGTCAATTGTTAATTTTTTGCTCTATCAGAAGCTGATTTTATTCCTGTCTGACATCTCACAGAAGTCTACTCTAATTCCTCCACCTTCTATTTCTTCACTCTATTCTGCAAACCCTCACGAGTCCACTCCACTTGTTGTGTCTCTCCCTGTATATCCTTGCTCACCGGACGCTGATCCATCCTTACATGACATCTCTTAAAAACTCCATTATAATTTCTACCTCCTGCAAGTTTCATCTTTCATTCCTTCACCTTTATCAACTTATCTCTCACGATTGCACACCTATTGCTCCGTGCACTATTTGCCATACCAGATGCACATCCTATCCCTATCTGGCATGTTTCAAACCTCTGTTCTAATACCTACCTTTTGCAAGATTCCTTCCCTTCGTCCTTCATATCCTAACTCTCGCAAATCGCCTCCATTTTCCATGTCTCTCTCCAGGTTTTGCTTCACTGGGTACAGTTTCTTTACCTCACAGATGTTTCTCACAAATCACCATTAGTTTCTTTGTCTCCCTATATATATTGCCTCACTGGACACAGATCCTGTCTTCCTTCCTTTTGTACGATATCTTCTTCTGTCTTGTCGATTTTAACTCTCGCAAATTGCCTCCATTTCCTTTGTCTCCTTGCAGGTATTGCCTCACCGGACACAGATTCTGTACCTCGCAGACATCTCCCTCATAGTCTCGTGGCTCGAGCTTCGACCGGGCAGTGTGGTGTTGGAGTCGGGGACGGGAAGTGGCTCTCTCTCCACCTCTCTCGCAAGGGCGGTGGGACCCACAGGACATGTTTACACTTATGAGTACCACCAGTTGCGAGCTGACACGGCAAGGTACGGGGATCATTGTTCCTTCCTATGTGCAAAATTGTATGCAATGTGAGGGATGAAAAGGCAACAACTAAAAACTTCGCGACTTAAGGACTATGCTCACATGTAACCAGTTCAAGGTTATTTTCGAACAAATCAGTATTGTACAAACTTGTACCTGCGAAAGAATAGTACAGATGATTGTAGGGTTTACATTTGCCAATTATCAGCCTGTGTCTTAATAGAACTTTGTGTAAACCGCTATAATTTTGAACCGCTTGATATAGTTGTGGAAATAATTTGAGGCGACCACACTACGTAATGTGAAGCGGTCCATCATTTGATTTCCTTAGGTTGGCGTGGCCCGAACCAGTGGTAGTCGGAGGTTTATAGATTTTTTTGTGCTAGACTGATAATTATCAAATTTTTATGACTACATAAATTGTTGTGGCATCTAGTCAACTTTCTAAACACTCGAGAAGCGACTTCGGGTTTGTGTACTTTTCTTCTCCCTTCCTATTTTTTTTCACTTTTTTGTTTATTGATTTTTTTCTTATGTTTCTGCGTGAAAACTGGGGAACCGTAGGTTAATGTAATTCATACTAAAGACAGTGAGTTTGAACACTGATTCTAGTTACATTAATTCTGTTTGTCAGTGTGTAAATCTTTTAGCTTGAAAAAGCCAGTTTGTTTTTTGGTTTTTTTATTTTTTTCCTTTAACTTGTTTTTGGTTTTTTCTAAACAGGGACGAGTTCAAAAAAAATGGGTTGGAGAAGCTCGTGACAGTGACGGTCCGTGATATTCAAGGAGAGGGTTTTCCGGTGGAGATGGAGGGACGGGCGGATGCAATTTTTTTAGATCTGCCCGGACCCTGGACGGCGGTTCCTTCAGCTGCCCGATCTCTCCGTCCCGATGGCCCCTTTTGTTCTTTTTCCCCTTGCATCGAACAAGTACAAAAAACATGTGAAGCTCTTCGAGTAAACGGGTTCACGGGTAAATTCTCTGGCTTAACCCTTTTTTTTCCCCTTTTTGTGCTATTTCCTTTTTGTTTCCAGATTGTTTTTTGTGACAGATCCAGTCATGGTTTCTCTTATGGAAAAAGTTATGGTTTCCGTAATAGGACTCCAGTTTTTGATCTGTTGAGAATTCCCTTTTGGCTTCACTGGATTTTGCATCCTAAAAGAGTTAAAAAACTAAACAAAAAAAACCCTCTCTTAGGATTCCTTGTGGAAACACCTGAGAAACCCTTGAAAATTCCGTTGGAAAAACCTAAATCCTTCAAACGAAAATACCGGAAAACTCTAAAAAAATCTTAAAGAAATGCTTACAAATCTTGGGGAAAACAGAAAAATCTTGAATAAAACTTGAATTTTTTATAAATATAGTCGATTCACTGCCCATCCCTACTACAGTGCCGATCGTTTTTAGAGTAACCTTTCTTCGGGCAGTCAAAAGTACTTTTTTTCATCACACAGGTTTCCCATTTCCAATTGTGACATCACGATTAAAAGGCCGTTAACTTTCGATTTCCCAGAAAAAAAAATCCAACTGTTGATCACAGAGTGTAACTCCTTTGACTCCGCTGAAAATGTTAAACTTCAATAACAATGGTTGGTGTAGTGCTAAACATTTATCGGGCACTTGGAGTACTTTTTTCTTGTCACTGGGTTTTCCGATTTTAATCTTTACATCACGATTTAAAGGTGAACCTGTTGTTGTTTGATTGCCTCCTTAAAAAATGAAATCCAACGGTCGAATATGAAGTTGAATCCGTTTCAGTACCCGAAAATGTTTAACATTAATAGCGATGGGCAGTGTAGTTCTCTGAAAACTTTAAAATCTTATACGGAGTACTTGGGACCTTCTTACCCTAAAAATCTGAAACCAAATACTGAAGACCTTTACACTTACAAAAAACTGTATGGTTGACAGATATTCGAACGATGGAAATTTTGGTTCGACAATATGAAGTTCGACAAGAACATTTAATTACAAATTTGGGAGATGAGGATTCGATGGATTTCGGAAAACCTCCTCCTCCAAAACGTTTTCGCGAAAACCGAGAAGGCAAGTTTGAGTCAAAAAAGTCGACAAAAGAGTCGGTTAATGAAGAGGAAATGGAAATTGAGGTTGGTGTTTCTTCTGAGGTTCAGTCAAATTATCAAAATCAATCAAAGAAAGAGGATATAGTACCAATTCCTTCGACGCAAAAAAATGGGAGTTTAGTGAAGGAAGAAGAGAAACTTGGGGAAACGGAAAGGGAAAAGGAAAAACGAAATGTTAAGGAAAGAGAGGAAGGAAAAGAAATTAGAAAAGAAAAAGAAACTGGAAAAGTGCAAGTAGTTGCCAGACCTATTTCTATAACTAGAGGACATACGGGATATCTTTCATTTGCCCGAAAGTTTGTCTAATTTTTTTGTTTTAGAAAGTCAAATCAAATGCTTATCTTTTCTGAAAACGTTAAGTGTTTTTTTGTCAGCTGTTGCATTTCTTTATTGAAAGGGAAATGTTTGGAGGGATGTTTTTCATGAGGTCTTTTGACTTGATGTTTTTCTTTTTGTTCCGGTCACAAAACTGTAAAGCAAATCACTCATACCTTTTATAATCATTATCAGTACACCACTTCTCGTTATTAGTGCTAATAACACTAATTCGGTCGCGACCTTTTTTGGCCAAAAATCACAAAATAGAGTTAACAACATTGTTTAAGGACATAGACTACAATCTGCCACGACTACTTGCACTAAACTAGTATTGTTAATTCTAATTTCTCATTTACACTAATAAATCTTTAACGCTAATAACGATGAGTGGTGTAGTTTGTGTTCGTTTAGAAGCTGATCAAATTTTTCAAGAAAATGGGCAAACACTAAAAGGGTTTCATTGGTCTGACGAATCATGGGGAAATAAAAATCGTTTTACAGAGGTACATTGGTATGACTTTCTGTAGAAAGTTGCGAACATTCCAATAATGTCTTTGACAAAATCACCAGACCTTCATGCAATTACCAGTATTTTACGAAATCGCTCATCTTTCACAAAATTACTAGTCTTTTACAAAATTTTACGGAATCGTCAATACATTGAACCTCAAGTAACATGATGTGATGCGATGAAAATTCATATATTGGAATGTCGTTTCTGTGTTATAACTTACAGTACCACTCTGACCTTACAATATGAATCCGGTGATGAACCAACCTGAAGCAATTATGTGCCAGTAATATCCAAGATGATGAACTTTTAGTTATTATGTGAATACGTCCTCAATAAACATCCCACCCGAGACAGTAACGCACACAAACTACGAGGCATAAGCGCTTTACAAGAAATAACCTGAGGTCAATCGATGCCACATCTTTAGTGCCATTGAGTTGTGATTTTGTGTTTGTATCCATGCCCTCAATACAGATCCAAATCTTAACACCTAAAAAATCTGAAAGAAACGAGCAAGAGCGTCACACCCGCTACGTGGTGCGAGTCCTCCTCCTGGTGTGAGTTGTACGAGTCATCCTCTTGGTGGGAGTCCCTTTATTGGTGCGAGTCCCCCTCTTGGTGCGAGTCCTCCTCCCTAGAAAGAGTCCCTTTCTTTGTGCAAGTCCTCCTCTTCGTGCCAGTCCTCGTCTTGGTCCGAGTCCGCTTCTTGGTGCGAGTCCTCCTCTTCGTGCGAGTCCTCCTCGTCGTGCGAGTCCTCCTCTTCGTGCAAGTCCTTCCCTGCTGCGAGTACTCCTCTTGGTGCGTGTCCTCCTCCTAGCGCGAGCCCTCCTACACGAGTCCTCCGCTTAGTGCGAGTCCTCCTCTTAGTGCTAGTCCTTCTGGTGTGAGTGTGATTCCTTCTCCTGATCTCTTGGTGCGTGTCCGCTTCCAGTGCGAGCCCTCCTCCTGGTGCAAGTTCACTTCTTGGTGCGTGTCCTCTTTTTGGTGCGAGTTCTTTTGTTGGTGCGAGTCCTCATCATAGAGCGATTCTTCCTCTTGGTGCGAGTCCTCCTCTTCGTAGGGTCCTCCTCATGGTGCGAGTCCTCCTCCTGATGGGTTTCCTCCTCTTGGTGCGAGTTCTCCTCCTAGTGCGAGTCATCATCTTAGTGTGAGTCCTCCTCTTGGTGCTAGTCCTCCCTTGGTGCTAGTCCTCCTTTGGTGCGAGTCCTCTTGTTAGTGCAAGTCCTCTTGGTGAAAGTATTTCTCCTGGTGAGAGTCCTCCTTTTGGTGTGAGTCCTGCTCTTGATACGAGTCTTCCTCGTGTTGGAAGTCCCTTTATTGGTACGAGTCCCCCTCATGGTGGGAGTCCACCTTATGGTGCGAGTCTTCCTTCTGGTGGGATTCCCCCTCTACGTGTGTGTCCTCTTATTGGTGCAAGTCCTCCTCTTGGTGCGAATCCTCGTCTTGGTGCGAGTCCGCTTCTTGGTGCGAGTTCTCCTAAAAACGGACAGAAAAAACGGAATGAAAAACTGACTGGAAAAGGGACTGTTAAACCGGAGTGGAAAAACGGTCTGAAAAACGGTTTAAAAAAACGGTCTGAAAAACGGTTTAAAAAAACGGTCTGAAAAAATTGTCTACAAAAAGGTCTAAAAAAACTGCCTGGAAAAAATGAGCAGGAAAAACGGTTTAAAATGATCTAAAAACGGTATATAAAGCGATCTAAAAACAGTTTAAAAGCGGATAGAAAAAACGGACTGAAATATTGACAAAAAAACGGACTGGAAAAACGGTCAGAAAAAAGGGTCTGAAAAAACGGTCTAAAAACGGACTAAAAAACGGTCTGGAAAAACAGATTTTGACGATTTTAAAAATTGGATCCTCAAAGGACCATTCAAATCGAAACAAGCATAGTTGTTAAAATCTTGCTATTTTTTCTTTTTTTCCGATTTCTACTTATAATTCGTGACTTTTGAAAAAAATGTTTTTTACGAAAAATGTACGGATTTGACGAAAAGGTACGTTACACTTCTTAGTACTTTTTGTCAAGTAAACTGAACACAAATTTTAACGGGAAATGTACGGACTTTTACGAAAAAGAGCCGTTGCACTGTTGCGCCGTTTGTGCGCGGTAAGTTTGAATTCTATACGATCGTCTTCTTCAAATTTTTTTTAGAGAAGGCGCCATGAAAACAAATCTTCAAGGAAGCCGCCATTACTGACGCCCGCCATTACTGATGCCACGGATGTGGTCACTCAAACTGCCACCTGTGGCGAGTGAAACTGCCGTTCAAGCCGTAACCAGTTGATGTAGAAATTCCTATACAAATATGGAGTTTGAAAACTATTAAAATACAAACAATTTTTTAGCGTTCATGTAACGGAAAATGTACAAATTGCGGTACATGTAAAATTCGTTTTTTTTTACATGTAGAGAATAGTACGGATACAAAATCATTAACGATTTTAACGATTTTTTCAAATCGTTCAATCCGATTTCTACGTATGATTCGCGCGTTTGAATTGTGCTCAAAATGCGGTTTGAACAACTATGGAAACAAGCATATAAAAACGTATTTACAGACGTTACGCTATGTAACCGAGGCCTCTATATTAGAAAAATATTGTTGCCCGTACAATTGCAAAGATATCCTGATGTAACCACACCCTTATCCTCCAAATTGTCACGATACAACACAATTTTGGTCAGGGTGTTGACGGTCGTATACAGGATGAGTTCATGTGAAAAGGCGCGTTTACGGTATCATTTCGTCTTTGTATGGTTTTAATATCCACACCCAATTCAACAATTGCTCGCTTTAACGAATATATGGCACAAGTTGGTTTCCTAAACCAATGAGAGACAACCCTCCGCAATTGCTCCACGAATGAATCTGCACTATCAATGGCCCAGGGGAAAAGGACGTTACGACGGCCCAATCCATCCCCTCGTTTGCCAGCTCCTCTTCCCTTGCCAAATTTTAGAGAAATCCGATCATAACCCCCTTCTTTTTTCCTTCGGTGCATTCAACTTCGCATTTAGTGGAAAGGGACATAGTCTCCACAAGTATCTCGGTGGCGACAATTTAACTTTTAAAGGTAAGGGATCCAACCGTGTTGGCTAAAAATCGATTGGCGACTCCCTTGTGCTTCACACATATTTCATTAACCCGATGAGTTATGATCCTCGACCCATCGGTTTAACGACCAACTTTTTTTTAAAATTGATAACTACGACAGACTCCTTGTGGACCCTGTAGGTGATTTAACATCGTTAAGGGAGTTTTGTTGTTGAGTCGAGCAAAATTTGAATATGACTCGATGGATTCCATTTTTTTTTTCAATGTACCTTGGAGTCCGTATGCAAAATATGTTTGTCACTAGAACAACTTATGTTTCACAGTGCAAGTTAGAGCGATATCCTCCACCATTACCAAATACTCATCATAAAGCCCAACCATCTCTGTCCTTTTGGCGATCAAGTCAAACGAAAGAGTCCATGAGGCCATACTAATCTAGTCCAACTCCACCTTAACCTTGGTTGCCTCGTGCTCCAATGCCTCGTCGAGATGAGCAATTTGTACGCCCGTTACAAATAGAACCTCAACTTAATGCCTCGTCGAGATGAGCAATTTGTATGCCCGTTACGAAGAAAACCTCAACTTAAAATCTTATAACGCTTCACCATCTAACATTTTTACCATGTTGGGCAGTAATCGCATTCTCAAATCGGCATAAATTTAGCATGATGGGTACTTATTATGAGCGGTGTTCATTGCACTGTTTCAAGCAATTTTGAAATTTGGCGGTGATGTTTTACTCGAACCTCCTTAAGGTTTTGTCGCTTTTTATTTTGCAAAAGATTTCTTTATCCTAAGAAATGTGGGCGGCTCTTGTTGAAGTTTTTGGCGCCCTTGCTTCTCGAATCGCCATGGCAACATGTGACATTTGGGCAATTTGAGTAAGAGGTTTGTGGCCAAGATTGAGAACAAGTGGACAGGGTGCTCGAGGAAAAGTGTTATTCAAAAAGGTCTTGTAATCTTGCTAAAATCGCCACCAGTGTATAGGTAATACCAACGACATACCTAAGGGACTTATGCCAAATAAGTCAAAGTTAGACTTTCGCCTCAATATCAAAGCCACCAGGAGCGTCCAAGGACCGTCTCCCACTTCTGCCATTCCCTTCTCAGACCCTTCTCAGACCCGTTAGATAATGAACTGGATATGTATTATCGACAATGTTTATCAACTTTTTATTTATGTGGTGGCTTTGTAAAGTATTTTATTATTTAAGATAAGTTTATCCATCAAAGATTGGTTATTTTGAGTTTGGGCCTAGAACATGTGACGTAGAAGCACTCTCAAAACATGTTTGCTCCCAAAAATTATCACTTTGCGTGTGGAGTTGCCTAGTATCCTCCTCAAATGCAGTTGAGGACGGTAGCCACCTACGAGGTCGCATCGAGCGGTCTTTCACGAATGATGACTTAAAAAAAATGGATGTCAGTTTTTTGTTAAACCCTTTAACAATCATAATATTTCAAATACCTCAATCATGTTTGGTACAAGAGACACTTATAACATGATCACTTTAGGCTTGTAGCTGGCAACTTTCCTCCTCAAAGACAATTGAGGACGTTAGTTGCCAACAAGGTCCAATGGAGCATTATGGCGGATGAGGACCCAATTGCCTTAGGTTGTCTATAACGTAGACCTTCGTATGTAAGGAAAGAAAAAGCAAGTTTCCCCAACGTCACTTTCGTTCACGGGTCTTTGCAAAAGTGTTTGTCAACGTCGCCCCTCTCTCTCCCTTCCCAATTCCCTCTTGTAATGACACATTTTTTTTGGTATTAAATGAAATAGTTGTGAAATAAATTTGTTTGGATTACTTGTGCGTGAAAGGGAAAAGAAACTAAATAGGGAAGCCAAGGCTTAATATTACCAAATTAGTGACGTTGACGCTGTCACAACTCATCATAACGTCTACAATGCCATAGCAAACCTGACGTTAAGAAGTTTCACAACTTTTTGTGACGACTTTTTGTTTTCGTACATTTAAATACCAAAAAAATGTTGCAGTGTGGATAATCTTCATTTCAAAACAAAGCTTGTTCCATAGTTCAAAAGTAGGCGTTTTATGGTAGGCCTTTGGTAGGCGAAGTTGTGTTATGGGCTTTTCATGTGATCTTCTTAGATCGCTACTTTGATCGCTACTTTGATCAGCGACCGTCCGATGACGTTTAATTCTCTATCGAACGATGTGCAACTCAACCCTGTTACTTTTTTTTTCATTTTGCGACCAATACAATATGGGCCTTAAGGTCATATTGTATGTTTTGCGTACAATATGCATATTGTATGGGCCTACTTTCACCTACTTTTGAACTATGGCTTGTTCGCTAAGTTCAGCTGCATCACGGGTATATACTCTAAGTAAAAACACAGCTAGTGCTTATACAAACTGTCGGCAGAAAAATTTGTCGGCAGTCGCGCCGGGCTGGATAAGGATATTGTACTTGGGCTTCCAGCAACTGAGCAACTAAAGGAGGCGCCATCTTCACCGTACGACGCGGCGCGTCGTGACTGTATGCAACTTTTCAACTTTGAATTTGAAGGCCTCGCGCAAAGCTTTGGCTCCATAGTTCGCTACAGTACTGTACTGTACTGTACTGTATCCGTACAACATGAAGTCAAGTAGAAAAGAAGACACTGCTCTTCATAAATTTGCTGCTAAATTCGAGGCTGCTTTTTCTCTGGTACTGTAGTTGTCACCTCTTGCATTAAGGAAAACACCTCTTGCATTAAGGAAAACAGAGCTATTACGAAGTTTATCAGAAAGTGCGGGTTTAGCTTGTAAATTTCCTCTAAAGAACCGGCGGTTTCCAATCTTGCCCTAAGTTCTTAACGACTTTCTTACCCTGGTTCCATGGCTCTGTTCCGTGATGCCACGGAACCGTCACAAGGAACTAAAGTCGTTCTTGTCACTGTGTCGCTTCTTGCGGCACTCTTCACATCAGGTGAGAGGCCAATCTCTCTCTCGCCTTCGGCTCTGCTGGCGTCCAGGGTTCAGAGTTACTTTCCCAAACGTTCAAGCAGTATTTTTGGATTGTCAAACACGTGTTTTGTCTTGATAGGTCGATAGATATTTGACATTTGCTATTTGGCATTTGTAAATTGGATAAGTTTCCACATCTGGCCATTGGAACACGAACATTTACACATACGTGGACAGCAGTCATTGAACCTCTATAAAATAAATCAATTTTGAAATTTGAGTGTTGGAAATTGAATATTTGGACATGGTATAGAATTCGACATTCAGACGTTGTTTCATCATTAAATGTGCGGATCAGACTATTTTGGAGAATTGAAATACTGAATTTTACACCCAAAATAAAATCTACAACACCAGTCGTACAATTATTACACCAGCCACCGTTTTTAGATTTAATCACTCTAATTGCAGGTAGTGTTTTTTTTTCTCCTAAATTTGCAGATTATTGTTAATAACACTATTTAAGTATGTAGTCCATGTTGCAAAACATAAATTAGTGTATTTAAAATGTGTATTTTATAGTGAAAGTAGTGTTTTTTTGACCTGAAACCAAATTAGTGTCAATAGCATTATTTAAGTAAGTGGCCCACAATGAGCCATGTTGCAAAACATTATCTAGTGCGGTTAATTCTAATAAAGTGTTACCTCTAATAATTCACTAACTCTAGTGATGGAATAGTGATGGAAGGTGTACATCGTGAATCACTATTGTCGATAATAACACTAACTTGTGCTGCTTTTTTTTGCCCCTTGACCACAAAATGGCATTAGTAACGCTATTTTTCTTTTTCTTAACGCTAAATGGTTCAATATCAGTCACATCATCTGGAACTGAATTAGAATCAATAACACTAATATAAACCCATGCTAATAATTTCTTTACTCTAATTGCAAATCACAGTGTACTTGAAAGCTATCTTTGGACAATGGATGGGGATGTTAAATAGTGTTGCTTGCCCAATAACTAGCCGCACTTTGGTATTATGATGGGCGGTTTACATTGTAATGATTACTGGACATGCGTCAATTATGATCAAACATTCTGTACTGAAATTTTAAAAAATGGGCAATGAATGCTGAACATCAAAGGTTGAAGATTATTCCGTCTTATCATCCTTTGTCATTAAAGTCTTGTTTTCATTCTCAAAGAACTCTAGGAACTACATATTCAGCTTGAATACTACACCGTCGATAGTATTTAGCGTGTATGTTTTTTTCGCCACTGAAAACATCTTATCTCCGTACACATTTGCCCAATTTTCAATTTAAGACCGCCATTCGTAAGCTGAGAATACAACCTTTCAATCGCAACCGTCAGATCCACAATCCGACATGTATGTACGGAGAAAAGATGTTTTAAGAGACAAAAAACATACACGCTAAATACGATCGACGGTGTAACTGACAAATTGAGCTACACCACCATTAATATCAAAGTAAAGAAACCCTTACTGTAAATGTGAAATTAAATTTTATAACACTAATTTAGTGTAGAGAGACGTTGTGAGTTCTAGTCCACTCCCTTAAATAGTGTTGGTAACATTATTCTATCTTTTCGGCCGAAATAAGTCGCGACCAAAGACTTCTTTTGCCTCAATAAGTCGGGGCCCAAGTCGTTTTATTGATCTAATAGCAATGGGCGGTGTAGTTTTGGTGCTGAAAATTGTTAATTTCACATCAAACATAAAGTGTTTAAACATAGACCACCAAACATTTGACAAGTTTTTTCAAAGTCATATTTTAAGAATTGAGTGAGCATTAAAAATTGGATATCGAATGGTGCACATTGAGCTCTCATGTTATCATCCGAGTCGCATTCACCAATGAATTGTATATAATGTTTTTAGATTTTTCACAATATTTGACACTGGAAGCTGGAACGTACAAGATTTTTCTTATCCATAAATCCTTTCCATAAAGTTTTTTCTGGTGTGTTCGTTGTTTATAAAGTTTTTTAATTTTTACAAACTGAATCTCAAAATAAGTAGTTCTTATATTCCTATTTGCATCTTGAATTTTCCATTTTTGACGTTTGTTAGAGATCATTTGACATAAATCACTTTTCTTTTTCTTTGTCGCAGGTGTAATTTTTGGATATGCAGGAATTTTTAAAGTGCTAGTTGTGGATGAAAAGATGTTTATTGACAAATGTGAACCCATGGAGACAGTTCCCTGTGAAGGTCAAACTCAAAGTCTTACAAATGCATACACTTTGGGTACGTTCCTTTGCCAGAAAATATGTTCTCCCTTGATTTGTGTTTCTTTTTTTGTTTTTTTGAGTGTGTCACTCTGACAAAAATGCATACAGGAATCGAAGAAATAGAAATAAAAATGCCTATTGGAAGAATAGTGAGTAGGAGATGTAATCTCAAAAAAGGTTGTTATGTCTTAGTTGCTTTCTTTTAGAACAGCTAATGAGGTTCATATTATATATGATTATTTGATATTGATATTCACTGGATATCAAATGAATCGATGGATGCAAACATCAATTCAAACAAATAGCTTTAAGCACCATTTCTCCTCTTCCTTTTATTGTGTATATTACGCTTATTTTAGACCAATATTAGGGCTGGATCCACATTAATAGTTGTTGGCAATGCTCCAAAAGCACATTGCATCTAAAATTAAATAATATTTTTAGAAACTATTTTTTTCTGTTTTATTGATTGTATTAAAGAATGTAGTTTGCATGGCATAACTTTAGTACCTGTTTTAATAACAATATATATCATTATAAATGACAAATTTTGTAGGATACTTGATTATGCAAAATGTTTTTCTCCAATTTTTGAGTACAAACACAAACCAACAACTTCATTGCAATTTAATTTGTATTAAATGAATAATTCAGTTTTGAAATTAGTCCAGTTTGTCGCTAAGGAGAAAATAAACTGCATAAGCCCACAACATCATCTCTTTTCTTTTCTTTTATCCACACTGTTTTTGATATAATTAAAATAAAGCTGGCCTGGATTACTTCACTGCCCATTCTTATTAGCTTTAATGATTTATTAGTGTTAATGCGAAATTAGAATAGAAGGAGACGTGGCATATTGTCGTCTACTCCCTTAAATAGTGTTGTTGACACTATTCTATGATTCTCGGACAAAAAAAGTCGCGACCGAATCTGTGTTATTAACTCTACTAACGATGATGGGCAGTCCAGTGTTGCACATTGTACGAATTTTGCTGACAATCGATATGTACTGTTTTTTAAAGGTCTAATAAACGATATATCACTGTGATACATCGAATGACCGATAATCGCGATATATTGATATCGTGGTATCAACGATATGGACGTACAACTCATACTGTCCATACGTACATTCCATACACTTTACAAATTCTATTCGTTCCGTACATCTGAATACCTTTATTTAAAAAAATTATCGGTGGATTACCAACGACTATTGCGATGTCGATACTTATCAGCTTTGCCGATAGTTTTCGAGTACTTTGCGGTATCACGGTATACCAAAATCTTGATGCATCGTCTTTGATATTGATCGATACGCAACACTATGAATTAGTGTGGCTAAATACTTATATGAAACACCTACGGTAAACAGAGTTGTGTCAATCCAAAATTATTGTGGTCCAATATTCATTGATATGACAATGGAAACCTAAATCTAGCCCTAGGCTTTGTGTAAACTCAAGCTATTTGCAAAATACGAAAGTCCAAAAAAACACATGTGGCGAGATTTCAATCCTCTGTGCCACAATTAGTGTGATGCAACCTAGTGTTTTTTGAAGTCTACTTTTTTTATTTTAAAAAGATTTTTTAAAAAGAAGACGCTAAGAAAGGAATGTGCGTGACTTTTGTCACTGAACCCGATGTGTGTTTGAAACCTTAAAACTTTTGAGGAAAAAAAATGAGTACTTTTGATAAGTTTCTCAAGTGCTCCATTGTTCGAAGAGAAGAATGTTTGAAAATGGGATTTTTCAAGTTAGCTTTTTGTTGAAATGAATGATCTTTTTAAGGGGACAACACTAAAATCTGTCCATTTTAAATTTTTCTTTTCTCTGTTCAATTGTTTGCTATATTGGATGAAAATCAACTTACATAAAATCTCTCTCCTCGTCTCTCAAAAATAAAGCTACATCTCATAAATAAACTATATCTTAAATATGAACTACATCCCAAAAATAGACTAGATCTCAAAAATAAACCACATCTCAAAAGGTAAAAATCTGGCTCGAGAGTCGAGAATCGTCTCAAAAACAGTCAATGTCCGTTTTGTTGTGTTCTCGACTTTTCATTTGTATCGTCTTTTTTGTTAATATTTATTATTATTTTTCTCCATTTTGATTTATCGTTTCAGTTTAAATTCGTTCTAAACCCATGGCTGCCCGGAAATAAAATTTTGCTTTCTGCTTATTTGTGGTTTCTTTTATGATTTGTACTGAAACTTCCCGGCCGTGGCTGCCTGAAAAAAAAATAACAATAACAATAATAATAATATTAATAATAATAAGACATGCTCAAACTTGTTGCCCATGGTTGATAAAAAAAAAAGAATCATGCTGAAAATTATTGGCTGGCTGGCCACAAAAAAAAAAAAAAAAAAAAACGTGCTCTAGCTTGGTGCTCATTGCTGCCGGAATTTTTTTTTTTTTATGAAGCTTGTTGCCTATTGTCTGTTTGAAAGAAACCAAAAGAAACAAAAAAGCAAACCCACAAAAAAACAAGACAAAAAACAAAAACACCAAAAAAAACCAAAAAAAACAAAAGAAACCAAAGAAAAACAGCAAACAACAACAGAAAACAACAAAAAAACAGAAAAAGCCAGGAAAAAACTAATAGAAAATGCACACACACACACACACACACACACACACACACACACAAAAACACAAAAAAAAACATATAAAAAGACACAGAAAACCAAAAATAAACAAAAGAAAACAGGTGCTGCGACCATTTCGGCGTCGTCTATTTTGGTGGGATTCTATTTGGATGCGGTGGGCCCACGTGTGACAATTGTCACGGGATCTCTCGCCTTCGCCCTGGGCCTCGGAGCTCTCTCTCTCACAAAAACACTCTCCGACTCCCTCATATTCCTCGGGTTCTTCCTTCTCTCCATGGGAGGACCGGCCATATTCAACTCCATGGTCAGCTTCGATATTTTTCAAAATTCTTCTTCTCTCTCTCTCTCTCTCTCTTTCTCTCCCCCTCTGTTTTCTCTCTCTCTCTCTCTCTCTCTCTCTTTCTCTCTCTCTCTCCCCCTCTGTTCTCTCTCTCTCTCTCTCTCCCTCTGTTTTTTTTCTCTCTCTCTCTCTTTTTCTCTGCCCCTCTGTTCTCTCTCTCTCTCTTTCTCTCCACCTCTGTTCCTCTCTTTCTCTCTCCCTCTCTCTTTCCCTCTTTCCCGTTCTCTCTCTCCCGCTCTCCCTCTCTCCTGCTCTCCCTCTCTCCCTCCTTCCCTCCCTCCCTCCCCCTCTCCCTCTAGCTCTCCATCACAGAGCGAAGCTATGAGGGAGAGGGAGAGGGAGAGGGAGAGGGAGAGAGGGAGAGGGAGAGTGAGAGGGAGAGAAGGAGAGGGACAGGGATTGCTGTATTCATCAAATTGTTCTCTAATTGGAAACAGAGGGAAAATTCTAATGCCTTTTTATCTTTTTGGTAGTGGACAAAACAATCTGTTTTTGTCTTATTTTGTCATTTTTGCCTAAATTACATGTTTATATTCATTTAAAGTAGTCTCCCAAAATTACGGATCTTGGCTCAAATAGCCATTCAACAATAAAAAATAAACATTTTTATTATTATTCTTATTGTTCTTATTATTATTGTTGTTATTATTATTATGATGATGAATCTCTAAATAGCCAAATTTAATTTGGGCATTTGGTTTTTGTCGAGTGTTTTCCAACGAAAGAAAAAAATCGAAGGATATTCTTCGAGTAAAATCTTTTAAAAGGAAGAAAAAAATACTTTCCCAGCAAATAAACTTCATTCAAAAAACTTTCCTCCGGATATTCTCAAATAAAACAGATTGTCTACATCGTTCCGTGTTGGCAATTTTTCCTCCAAATTAGTAAACTCAATTAGTCTTTATATTCCCAACATGCCTGTCCATACCTCATGTCGTGTTTCGATTCCGTGTTTTTTATTCTTTCTCCCTCCTCTCTCTCTCTCTCCCACCCTCTCCCTTCTCCCTCTCCTCTCCCCTCCCTCTCCCTCTCCCTCCCTCTCACTCCATGTGTTGTTTTCGTGTGTGTATTTTTTTAAGGTTTTTTGTCTTTTTTGCGTTTTTTCTTAGATGAATTTTGCGGAACTTTTTCCGTTTTTTTCGTCAGCGATTATCGCGGGACAAAACGGAATGTTCGATGCCTCGGCTCTCGTCCTTTTTCTCATGGGAAAAGTCGAGGAAATCTTTCATATTCCTTTGTCGACTATTATGATTTTTTATCTCGCGGTTCCTATTTTTCTTGCGATTTTCGGCTTATTACTCGTTCCCGACAAGTAAGTTAATTAAAAATCAACTCTTAAAAATCAACAAACTATCTCAAAAATCGACATCTCATTCTCCTTCTTTTTCTCCCTCCTCTCTCTCTCTCTCTCTCTCTCTCTCTCTCTCTCTCTTTCTCTCCCTCTCTCTCAAAAAACAACATAATATCTCAAAAAAAACAGAAAACGTAATGAAACAAAATTACGAAAGTCACTTCTTGGTAGAAATTTCGATTGCCACCGTATTCACTTGAAAACATTCAACGTTCAAACTTTTTTCTGAGTTATTGTTTGTTATATTTGTCTTTTTCCGTAAATTGTCATTTGCGACTCTTATTTTGTTCTTGATTTGACATATTCTCCTCGAAAGTAATATGTTTTGCTATCCTAAAGCGTCTAATAATTTATCCTTAGTAGTTTTGTTTGAATGCCTCCCAACTCTCTTTTTTTGTTTGTTTAGGTTTTTGGTTCTTTAACTTGAATATATTTTCCAATTTTGTGTAAAAATGGGTTATTTTTCTCTTGTTATTGGATGTGGATGGGATAAATTTCCTCACTTTAGAAAAGAGGTAATGTCTCTTTTCTTTTTGGGTACAAATGGGATAACTTATCCCGAGTTAAAAAAGCGGTAATAACTCTTGTTATCGGGTCCAAATGGGGTAATCATTTGTAGGCCCTATGGAGCCAGTAGTGAAAATGAAAATAAAGGAGAGTTATGGAGAGTTTACAACATTCTAAAAAGAGGAAAGTCGAGAAACTCGGGCTCCTCCCTCGAGGAGGAGCTCCTTCCGAGAGATGAATTGGAGGAGCCGAGCGACCTTTATAATTCCGACTTTTCAAAGCAAATAAGGTAGAGGTAAAACAAGACGCTGAGAGGAGAGGAGGAGAGGGAAAGGAGGAAAGGGAGAGGGAGAGAGAGGGAGGGAGAGGGAGATTGCCTTGACGGTCGGGAGGGAGGGAGGGTGGGAGGGAGGGAGGGTGGGAGCATGCGTGTGATAAGGAAAACATATGGCGCAATGAATTTTCTAATTACTGTATTCATAAAGAGTGAATAAATATTTATTGTTTTCTTATTATAATTACATTACAATTTGCACTACCCGAATCTTAAAAAAAAAAAAAAAGATTCGGGCAGGGTTTAATAAAAAAAAAAAAACCCAAAGCAAAGGTCTCTGTCCTACTCCTACCGATACGTCTTTTTTTTGGTCTAAATTGACATTTCTTACCCTTTTTTTCTCCTTTTTTTTTTCCTTTTCTTTTTTTGTATTTTTATTCTTTCTTTTCTTTTTTTCCTTTCTGACAATTTTCCGTAGTTTCCTTTGTTGTGTACGGCAGTTCCCCCATCTTCTGGTCCCAGTGCCTGATAACGGGGTACTACATTCTGCGCTCCAACTTCTACATCGCCTCCATCTACAACCAACTCAACTATATCGCGAACAGCCAGGTGCTGCTGGCGGGAGTGATAGGAACAATGATAATAATAATGTTAGTAAAACCGAAAGTATAATAATAATAACAACATAACAGTATATACTAATAATAGCACTGATAACACCAATAACACCAATAACTAATAACACTAACAACACTGATACCACTAATAACACTAATAACATTAATAACACTAGTAGCACTGATAACATTAATAATACTACTAATAATACTAATACTACTAATACTACTGATAAAACTTATAATACTAATAATAAAAATACTAATAATAATAATAATCAACAATAATCATAACAAGAATAATCATCATAATAATATTAATTATAATAATAATACTAATCAGAATAATAATCGTAATCGTAATAATAATCATAATCATAATGATAATCATACTAAAAACAATAATAATAATATTCATAATCATAATCATAATCATAATCATAATAATTATAATAATAATAATCATAACAATAATCATAATAATAATCATAATAATAATCATAATAATAATCATAATGCTAATCATAATACTAATCATAATGCTAGCAGTAATCTTAATACTAGCAAAACGTTCCCATCAAACTAGCATATTCATGTGTAATTTGAAAAAAATTTCTTCAAATCCATAATGTTACTTTTTTTGATTGCAATCCATAACATTAGTCAATCACACTACAAGAACTCAATCGAATCAAACATAATTTATTATTTTCCTTTTTTTTTTCTTCCTTTTTTCTTCTTCCTTTTTTTATTTCTTCATTTGTTTCTTCATTTGTTTTAATGATTGTCTTTATACAGAGTCCTCCCGGAAGCTCCTCTCTTGACATTGCCGACCAAACTCAAACCTACATCGAAATCTTCAATTGGCTTTTACCGGCGGGGGGGGCTCTTATGGTCCCTCTCGCCGGCTATGTGATGGTCCATTTGGGTATGGTTTCGTCTTTTTTGATTATTGGATTTATGATGGCGTCATCCACAGCAATTCAAGTTTTTTATCATCTTCCGATCGACTTTCAGGTATATATATGTATAAATATATATACATAGGTATATAGGTATATATAGGTGTCAAATAGGTATGTATATGTGTCAAAATAGGTATGTATATGTGTCAAAATAGGTATATATAGGTGTATGTATATCTTGAGAACCACTTTAAATTGTGGGATTATTTATGGTTCAGGTTTTTGCATTAATTTCGAGATCTGGTTTGATTTTGAGACACGTCAATTGACTCCAGGTTTTGGTTTCCGTTTTATGTCTTGGTGTGACGTTTTAGTGTGAGGTTTCGATTTGAGTTTTTTTTTTTTTTTTTTTTTTTTCCGAGTACTTCACGCCTAATCTTTGGTCTTAATGGTTTTGTAAAATGCTTCTTCGGGCTCTTTAGGTTTTTTAGGGGATTTTAGGGCATGAGTGCATTTTAGGTTTGTTTTGGGTATTTAGGGTAATTTAACTATATAGGGCTTTTTCCCATATTGGCGTTTTTATCATTGTCTGGTAGGAATAAAATTTTGCGTACTTGAGGTTTGAAAGATGAAAGAAAAATGTTAAATGTAATCGTTTTATCGCAATATCACCGTAAAATTTAATTTACGAGAGAGTTTCTGATGAGGATTATTAAAGTATTTCATTTTTTTTCTTTCTTCTATTTCATATATTTATTCTCATGCCCTGAAAATCAGAATGTGTCAAAAGGATGTCCGAATAAAATGTGTATGACGCAAGTCTTCAATATCCACTGTTTCTTCGAAAGTTTTTTTTTTCGAAAGTTCCTTTTTAGCCTCTCACATTCCCTCACATTTTTTTTCGTACGGTTTCCTCTTTGATAGGTGGTTTCTTTTGTCCTATATGCCCTTGTACGACCCTTTATTTTTGGAGCCACGGCGGCCTTTATCGGCCGAGTTTTTGGATTTAGCAATTTTGGGCGACTTTTTGGAATCAATCGACTTTCCGGAGCGATCGCGACAATATTGCAAGGCCCTCTTATGAGGTATGGATAGTAAAAAAAAGAAAGAAACAACCAAATAGATTTCGATGAAAGAAACGACAAATAGTTTCCATAAAAGAAGGAACAAAATAGATAACAACAAAAGAAAGGACAAAGTAGTTTTCAATACGGAAGGACGAACTAGTTTTAAATGAAAGAAAGGGCAAACTAGTTTTCGATAAGAAAGGTGAAATTTTCAGTAAAAGGAAGGACAGAATAGTTTTCACAATATGCACATATACATGCATACACACACATGCGGATAAACACATATACATGTATATATAAATATAATATGAGGATTTTATACATTAAGGCATTTAAAAAACAAACAGCCACTTATCATAGGACAAGACATCAGAAAAAATTTCGTTGTCAATCGAACCAAAATAATCATTTTTTACACGGCTCATTTCATTGGCAATTAAATACTTTTCGCTGCAAAAGTCTATAAAAACCCTAGAAACTCAGAGACCATATCACATACCCTTCATTGATCCACGGTACAAACTACAGTTTTTGTGGAAACTAGACAAAAACAAATTATTTACAGAAAAACAAAACTGCTTCAGAAAATCTTAGAAATCCTTTGGACAAACTTGAATAACGCCACAAAGAGGAGTCGATATAGAGTCAGCTCATATTTTAACCACTATTTATAATTCGTAAGTTTTTAAATTTTAAAGTAAAGATAAAATCAGAATATTTTTTCCATAAAATCACAATTGAAAGCTTAAACCTGGATCCCATGTTGTATCTCTTCAGGAAAATTTTACCTTTAGCGGTAGATTTGTTCTTACTTAGGCTTTTTCTCTTTCTTGTGGGAGGATATTCAAAATCTGGTGGTTTTTGGTCTTTCTAATATTTTGTTTAAGCCATTTGGTCTTTCTAATATTTTGTTTGAGCCATTTTACTCTCAAAAACGTCAAAGAAAGAAAAACAAAGTTTCAAACTTTCTGCTTCCCATAGGTGTACACCATCCACTTCCATTTTTGTCGCCATACTATTTCTGAACTAAGCTTTTTTAATGGTCTATATGGGCCTTTTTCATAGTCTATATGGGGAACTAAGAGATAGAACTCACCTAATTTAAGGGAATTGTTCGACAATTGTATAAAAAACAACCAGATTTATAGAGTTTTTAAACTATCTGTTCATGAACGAAACCACACTATTAGCGGTGAATGTTAGTGGCCAAAACTTAGATAACACATCCATGTGTTTTGTAATACGCTACTGTTTCTTTTTCTTTTCTGTTTATTCCGCGCCCGTTCCGTTGTTGTTTTCCATACAGTTTGGCAGAATATACTTGTGGAGGAAACTATTTATATGTGAATATCGGATTTTTGGTCGTCGAGTTACTTATAGCTCTCATATACCCGTACTATTTATGGAAATCAGTATTTTATGGCTTTCTTTTTCGACCCCCAGTGGAGGTTAAGATATCAATTTTACATCAAATCGAGATCACATCTCTATGATTTTTTTTTTTTTTTTTTGTAATTTAGGCTGAATTTCTGGTTGCAATCGGCAACATAGGTTGGATGCAAAGGGCTGGAAAAATAAGACATTTGCGACATAGGATGGAAAGTTTTGCTTAATTTTATTGGAATGTGGATACAGTTCGTCTTAAAGTACTAGAAAACTGCTATAGACTAGAGGAATCATGCGACTAGAAGACATTATTATGGTCTTAAAAGATTAAAGTGAAGAATTTGTACTTTTGGGGTCAGAATAGAAACTTTAAAAGGCTTTATTGTTAAGCTAGAGTGGAAAGGTTCTTCATTTTCCGACGTATCGCAAAACCGACATATAGGGATAACTAAAATAATGATATGTGATTTCCCAAATCCATATAGAAATAATTTGACATAAAATGAGATGTAAACAGACATGTTTATTTCCTCAGTAGGTGACAAAATAGAAGGCATATCATAGAAAGTCTTGTCATAAAATAGTGAGGCCCTCGAAAATTATGTAGTTTGACATGGAGATTTATAATTTATCTGGTTCACCTCTTTTCATCAACACCGGTGTTTCCCCTCCAGAAATTTGCAAAATTTTAGGTTGAAACAATATTTTTGAACCTCGAGTGGTCTCACATGTTTTACTCTTCTAACACTCATTTGTACCCATTTTGCCTACTAATTTCAGCCTCCATTGACTTGTTTATTTACATTATATGTATGTATATAAATATGTATATATATATATATGTGTGTATATATGTGTGTATGTATATGTGTATATATATATGTGTATATATATGTGTGGTATATATATTTTAATATATATATGTATATATATATGTATATATACATACTCACTATATACATATTATCTATTTCATATACATATATATACTATATATCATATATATATATATATATATATATATATATATATATATATATATATATATTTTATATATATATATATATATATACACATATATATATATGTGTTGTTGTTTCTCGCTGTTTTATGGGTCATGTCATTCATTTTTGTTACAGAATATTCACTACGCCGCTCGTCTTTATTAGTGCTAATAACATGAATTCGTTTGCGACTTTTTTTGGCCAAAAATCACATAATAGAGTTAACAACATTATTTAAGGACGTGTACTACAATGTGCCACGTCTCTTTTCACTAAATTAGTATTATTAATTCTGATTTCGCATTAACACTGATAAATCGTTAACACTAATAACGATGAGCGGTGTAGTAGTCGCTGTTTCATGGTGAGGTTCATGAACCTAATCTCTCTCCTCTCCTCTCTCCCTCTTCCTCTATCTATGGGATTGATGGATGTCGGGTGACAAGCTGTGAATTCCTTAAGCATATTTATAACATGTGCATAGTGTCTATCAAAAACCTGTGTAGAATAAGAGTTATTGCAAAAATGTGAATTATGTTAGGCATTGTGAGTCTCCAATGCAAACCGTTTAGTCTTTAAATTGATCATAACCAGAAGGATGGATTTCACAATATAATGGCACGCAGTATATGTGTGTTTAATTTTTGTAGTCATGCACGGTGATCTAGTCAATCTTTATTAATAGCGCGAAGCGCCTCTCTGTCCGCCTATCTGTGTGTCTATCTGTCTGTCTTTCCACCCTGTTCGTCGATCCGACCGTCTGACCATCCATCTCCGTATCCGTCCATCCATTTGCTTGTCTGTCCGTCGTTCCATCGGACTAGCCCGTATGCTGGTCCATTCCGTCCATCGTTCCGTCGGTCCGTCCGTCTCGTTCGTCGGACTGTCGGTTCGTCCATCGGTCTGTCTTCGGTTCATCCGTCCGCCCGTCCGCCGTCCGTGATTCTCTCGATCTGTCCGTCCGTCCGTCGGTCTGTCTATCCCGTCTGTCCGCCAGACCGTTCGTCCCGCCAGTTGGTCTGTCCCTGATGGTCCTTCTGTTCAGTCTGTCTGTCCGAAAGTCCGTTACATCTGTCAGTCCGTCCATCCGTCCATGTGTCCGTTTATCCGTCCGTCGCTGTGTATCCGTCAGTCCGCTCGCAACGCTTGCGGTTGACTGTGTGAGTGTCGGACAGTCAGCTTTTTTTCATTTCGTACTCGTAGCACGTGTAGTGTACTGGGATAATCAACAGTCTGGTGACATTGCTCAAATTCTTGACGTAACAAACACAAAGGATACATAGAGTCAGTCTGACATGATCGCCATTCGAACAGTCAATGCGACATAATCACGATGTAGATTCTGACATAATCAAGATACGTTGAATCAATCTGACATAATCATAATAATTACAAATTGTGTTGGAGATCCTCAAATAGAATAAAAAAACAAAAATTAAAAAAATATCGAAGCTAGAGTTGGCTACTTACAAAACACTACCAGTTGGTAATTTGCAAGCCTTGTTTCCTGTTATTAGAACTCGTCTACGTAATTGGCCCATCTACTCAAAAAGTAACTACACAGAACCATTCAATTGGACACCAACTTGTGATGGAACCCAAAATGTTGTGGATCTATCCTTTTCACCACTACCCTTTGAATTTTGAATAGCCCTGTTCAACACAATTTTAATAGAGCCTGCCAATTAATCAGTGTACGTGTACCGTACTGTACAGTACCGTACTGTACGGTACAGCATGCAATAAATTACTCTCCATCTTTGGCACTCTCAGACGAGATAGGCTGTCCTAGCCAATGTACTATTTTCCTCTTTTCTTTCAATTTCTTCTTTCAACACAAGTAATTCATGACATATCAATCTTATCTCTGCTTTCTGTTGATGAAACAATGGAGGGTGTCACATTATAGGCCGAATACAAGCACTGGGTGTGAAGAACGGAGTTCACGATATAATCAGAAGCTTTGCCATCAAGAAATCCTTTCCCTTCCTCATTGTCAGCCGCAATTGGTCGAAGAGTCTCACTTGTTATCGCGGAAAATTCAACTGCGCGATTTTCATGGTCATCTCGATAAGTTTGACCGAGAATACCGTGGACAGAAGTCGTTACCTGCAACAGAAGTAAGAAAAACGAAAGTTCTATGAAAAACGCGTGATAATAATTCATCTAAGTACATGGAAACAAAAAAAGGGAAAAAGAAGTATAACAGTCAATGCAGCCTGTTACTCGGACAAAGCCCACTGCTTTGATACACAAAAGATTATGACAGAGTTAGAGTGAGAGAAAGAGAAGGGGGGAGGGAAAGAGACGATAAGACAACAAAGAGGGGACAAAGACCTGGATTTCTTTATTTTCCTTACATTGAGGGAGCTGAAGCCCACGCTAATGTGCACGTAAGCCTCCTCAATTGTGCGAAGCTGTGGATTGGCCGCTCGAAGACGCATCTCCATGTCCAGGAGGCCCAAAATATTGACATGATAGACTTCGACATCATAGGATCCGAACTTCTCAAGCTTCCCCATTCTAATAGTCAGGCCTCCATCCATAACAAGCTTAACTCCAACCTGCAAAAGAGGTAGTTTCTACCTTAGGGAGTCAAAATGTAGGCAATACGCTGATATTTGGCATAGCAAGTTCCCAATTTACCCAAAAAAAAAACGAATATCAAATGTAAGAGGATCCACAGTAGCAATTGTAAACAGATGCCCTTACCGTCATTTTGGGAAGGGTCTTTCCATCAAGCTCGGCAACAGCCAAATAACCACCGTTGTGACTGACAGAACTGCCAGCTCGGGCAGCAAACAAAAGTTTATGTTGTTTCAAATTTTTTCCTGTTCCTAAATTCCACACTATTCCGAGTTCACGGATCCATGTGCGAACAACTTTACCATCCCTCGTTAGATGAGACGCTCCCTCAGTTCGTGTATCAAAGTAGCCTGCCATCTTCATGTTGATTTGAAGTCTCCGGTCGGTAATGAGACAATAACTTTCGTTTGGGATACCATTGAAATCAAACCTAGTTCCATGTGCACCAACCAAATGAGGATCGTTGGAGACAACGGTTGTGTTGCATTTGGCTCCAACAATACTTGGTGCAACTCCACGATTGGGGCCCTTGAATTGCGGAGAAGAACTTTTGCTATACAAATAGCACTGATGTTCAGGGAGGTCCCCACAGGCACTGCATTATTGGTATGAAAAGCATTGCAATGGTGAATTTCCATATCTCTTTTTCAAATCGAGTAGGGCAAAAGCGAAATCATATTTCGAAGGCGTATACACTCACAAACAACATGTACATCTTAACATCATAATTGAAACTTTACAAACCGAGAAACAAACAATCACACACACACAGAGATCATGTTTTTGCAGCTATATCCTTTTCTGTATTGCTGTGGCTTTTTCTTTAGCTTGCCACCCTCAGTTTGCGTTCAGTTTTTAATTTTCGTCTCTGCTGTTCCCAGAAAAGGACAATCGCACTCACACTCTGACAAACTGCCAGAAGGTGCAATTTCTGAAAAATTTGCATCGAGTGCAGCATTCCTCCACGCTTTGAACGTTCAATAAGAGCACATCTTGATCCTTCAATCGGTAGGCGTAACGAACTGTGTCTCCAACAGTGCCATTTTTCACCTCATGCCAAGACACATCTGTAGAGTTGTAACCAAGTTCATCAACAGCCAGTGGAATCTGCAGAAATTTCAATAGAAAAATGGATGTATCGGTAACCAATAAACGTCTATAATTCTGAGGCGGTCCACTGTGAGTACAATCGGATCACGAACAGAAAAGACTTAAAATGAAGATCCAGATTATACATACATCAGCTTGGAGCAAAGCTACCTTCAAATCCTTGCTACCAGGCCCGTCTGCTGTCCGATTGCAGACTTTTCAAAGAGATTAGCTACAAAGAGCCTGAGGAGACAACTTCCAACAATGTTCAGTAGAAAGGTTTACTTACTCCATAATATGAAAGGTATCCACCAACACTGCAGCTTCCCGTGTTACAGCTGTGATTATAACCGACATCAGGCTCCTTATCGTGTACTTTGCCGTTCACTGATTGCTGCTGCCAAGCAGAAACCAGTACACTGCAATGCAAACTTGCAACCAGCAGTGCCAGACACAGCAGCTGCGCAAACCGCAGAGAAGACATGGAAGAGAGACTCGACGTTTCTGTGACTTTGCTACTCTGGCTGGATATGTTACAAATTAATAAGACGGTCCTGCAGATTAGCTTACTGTTTTCCAAGAAAAGTAAGATATCGGTGTCGGCGGCAGATTGTATTAATAGCTGCAAGAGAATGGAAAGAACGCTTCGAAGGCTGTAGCGAGCTTTTTCTAGAAATAGTACTGTGCAGATTATCACAAATTATCACAAATAACAGAGCAATGAATGGTACTGATTCAAAGTGAAGCGATTAACATTGGGCGAACAAGTACAGAGTGCACGATTCGCCAAAGCTGGCTGCTTGACGCCCGGTTGAGGAAGAGGGTACACTGCCCAAAGTTATTGCTTACGAGAGTTAATAACACTAATTCAGCTGCGACCTTTTCTGACCGAAAATCATAAAATAGGGTTGGGAACTCTACTTAGTAAACTACATATTGTCACGTCTGCTTGCGCTAAATTAAATAGTTTTAGGGAATTGATAATGACAATGACTGTTTTGGTTGCGGACAGTCCCTTACGTCATTTTGTCAAAAAACGTACGTTTGAAGTACACACAGGTACAAATAAAGCACCGTTGAGTACAAATTTGACGGTCAATCGGTTGAACAACTTTGACTTTGAAAATATTTTTCAACCGCTTAAAATTATGCCGCGCTTGCGAACGTCGACCGTCATAATAAATTTAGCAATTCACACGGCCGGCGAACGTTTACGGTAACAAAACTGCGGCAACCACATGTAAATAAAAAGTGTTGCAGACAGTCACTTTTTGTCGTTATGTGAGCTCCACGGTGAGAGACTGAGAGCACTTAGCCGCAAAATTGAAATATAATCGTTTAAGCGTTACATTGAACTTAGACGCAAAGTGAAACGAAACCTCTTGAAACTGAAGTCTCGTACGGAAATATTGCCGGTTCGTCGTACACATAAAATATTTCCGCGGACGAAAAAATCGCGTCACGCTTCGAACCAACATTTCTTCGAAATCGACAAGCGTGCGATTCGTACAAATGAAAACCGCTCGGCGCTCGCACCAAACCGAGCCGACACAAAATTACAGAATCGAATGAAACAACACATATGCGTGGTTCACACTTGAAAAAGGGGAAAACGGTATGGTATGAAAACGGTACTTTCTTTTGTCTGCCGTGAACTGGGACGTGACGCTAGCCTACGTCAACTACACCGCCAATCGTTATTAGCGTTGTGTACGCTAATTCCGTCCCGCTTTTTTTTTTATTATTCTCAAATAGAATTATCCACACTATTTTAAAAAAAAACCTAATTCCTAATTAGAATAGACGATTTCTTCGAAAATTTTCAAATTCTCAATTAGCGTAAACCACGCTAATTATTCGTATACGCTAAAAAAACTTACACGCTAATAACGATTGGCGGTGTAGCGTGTCGTGATATGAGCCACTTGCCCGTACGAAAAAGGAAACGCTTTGCGAACATGATATGTACGAAGCGTTCCAAACCAAAATGTAGTGTTGTGTATCGGTAAAAAACTTATCGCGATAACACCGATACCGATAGTTATCGGTTATCGAACGGTCAGCGGTCCCGATATATTTGTACTTTCTGTACTTTCTGTCCGGAGTGCTTTCTGTCCGGTAAACTGAACGGTAAATTTACGAGAAATGTACGGTTGTTTACGGGAAATGTACGGAATTTGACGAAAAAATACGTTGCACTTTGTAGTACTTTTTGGGCGGTTAACTGAACACATATTTTACGGGAACGTACAAAATTGTACTGATAAACTGATTATCATGGAACGGTAAAAATACGGGGGACACAAAGTACAACGGATGCAAAATAACATTATGCGCGCCGCCGGAATCGAACGGACGACATTCAATGAGAAAATACGAGCGGACGGTCAGCGTGAGCGCCGGCATCTCGGAATGGCTTTTTTGGCGGCTTTTGCCAAAAAAGCCGACGGATTGACACGTGGCAGGTTTCCAGTGGATCTCAAAAAATAAAGGGACAAAGCCATTGTGTCGGATGTGAAAGGTACATCGTCTTAACTGGAGCCGTACTAAAGCCGTACACATCTTATGCCGGATACTGTACTTTCGGCTTGTACAAATGATCTGATTGGTAGGTACCTCAGGGGTTGTGAGTAGGGCGCGTCGGGGGAATAAGACGTACAGTTGAGTGTACATGCCGTACATTTATCTGTACGGCTCATACAGTTATCGTCGATAGTTATCGTTATCGGCATTATTGTCGATAAGTAGCCGATATTATCGGCTACTTATCGGCCATAAGACCGATAGCGATATATCGTACCAATATATCGATTATCGGGTACCCTAAAAAAGGCCCATATCGGTTATCGGCAAATCCTTACCGATACACAACACTAGCATTAAGAACAGATTCACACGGCAAAAACGTCACACAAAAGTACGCAAAGCGTAGAACACAAAGCGTTTGCAATTAATAGTATGATACCGTTTGTCCGCATTCCTAACCTGGTGCACCGACAACAGCCTAGGTGCACCGACATCAACCGAATAACACAACTTTTTCCGTACGCTGGCCAAACGTATGTCACCATATCCAAAGTTGATCAAGTAGAGAAGGTGAAGTGAGAAAGTACCTACGCGGGTAGCAATTATATTTACATGTGGTTGTCGCAGTTTTGTTACAGGAAACCTTGGTCAGCCGTGTGAATTGTTGTTTATCTTATTACGGTCGACGTTCGCAAGCACGACACTTTTTTTAACCGGTCGTTACGATATTTCGCAAGTCGATGTTGTTCGACGGTTTGACCGTCAAGCATAAACTTAAAGGTACATAACTTGTACTAATCTGTAGTTAAAATGTACAGTTTTTTACAAGACGACGCAAGTACCTGCGCGCAACAAAAATTATCTCTGCTATTTGCTATTCCCTTTCAAATATTATATGGAGATGTGGAAACTGGAAAGGGTGTGGAAACGCTACATGGACGACCCCTCAATTCACACGTAACTAAGGGTACTTTCGCATGTAACCAAAACTTAGTCTTGTTACTTTGTTTTTTAACGAAGATTCTCGGTACAACTTTCAGAGCATTCGTATGTAAAAAAATGAAATCGTAACATTAGACTGTGATAGATGTAGACGCGGGTGTAATTTGTGACGGTTGTAGACGACTACAAAAATCGCGACGGTTGATGACGTGTACAAAATAGTGACAGTTGTAGACGTCTAGCTACTTGTGACATTGTAGATGTTTAGGATTTGCGACATTTTGATGTCACGCTCAAAATATGACAGCGTCAACGTCACAAATTCAAAATTTTTCCGCCATGGTTTCCCAATAATGATTTTTTTGTCCTTTCTCACTCTATTTGCCATCAAAATACGCCCCAAATATAATAAAAATAAATCGTTTTTAGAGATCTTTCCTTTGATACCATTATTTACGTTTTTCATTGCAGTAATTGTGAGATAAAGGCGGTAGTGGGAGCGAGAGAAAAAGAGGCAGTGCCTTCCCCTAAGTTGATTTATTGCAGAGAAAACCGTGGATTAAAATTGAAAAGTGATTAGGAATTAAGGGGAGTGTTGAAAAGAGGTAATTAATAGTTCACTTCCCTATTTTAGTTTTGTTTTAAAGAAAGAGAGTAAGGATCAAAGGCGCGCCATGGCTGCCGCCATATTTACAAAGTGGCAGTTTTTGCAGTTAAGGGTATTTTGGCTAAAATGATGCCTAAGTCTAGATTTGGACCTGTGACCTCCAGATTCTTTATAGTCTAACGCCTTAACAATTAAGGCGTTACGAAACGATACACCTGACGGGTTTCATAAATATATAAACATTAACGAAACAGCTAATTAACAGCAGACTAACCAAATGGAGCAATTTCTGCATGTACGCGAATCTGAACCGTGTAAAATATGTTTTGATCGGACGGTCGGCATTATAGCCGCCACGCGAAGTGAGATTTTTGGCGGCATACGGAGATAGCGCCACGCGGTGCCACGTGGTGCCACATTATTTGATACCGGAGAAGATGGGAGGAGGAACCATGGCTTCCGATTTGATAGGTGTCACCTTGTAGACCTTGTCGTACAATAGTCATACAATAAGTGCATCGCCCATTGTACCTTCTTGTACTATATAGTGTTCCTATTGGACTAGGGTTTAGTAGTAGGTAGTCGCGAGTAGGCAGATCGAGACTTAGTAATATTTAGGTTTCTCTCTCTCTAAGAGAGCTTGTAACTATAAAGGTCATCTTTGACCAGCCATAACTTACTACTCAAGGGAGCAAATTCAGTGATTCTTTTTGCGTTTGACTCAAGGGATTCTTGTCCTCACATGGGTGAGAGTTGTCAGAATATTTGTGTGCCTGGGCGGCGCTTATTCAGCGGGAAAGTAGAAGGGGCAAATATTATCCTAGAGGCTATACATAGGCTGCTCATTCTGTGGGTCAATGGAGACCACAGAATTTCACATATTATCCGTAGTTGTGGTAGCTGCGCTGGCTGCGCTTTCCGTACGGATCATAAAAATAGCCGCAACTGCGTTGACTTAACTGCGTCGCAGCTGCTCCGTACCGGCGGCGCCTATTAAAACATTCTGTTTATTTTACATCGGATCGCTTCGCGATCTTCCGTCCATTTGTCATTGCTTGTTCACACCACTCAATGAGTCTTTTACGTAACTTTAATAAACAATCCATTTGCTCTCCCAATCCGTGAATCTATTCAAACCTCTATATTAAATCCAATTTGCAATTACGCACGAAACTGACTTTTCAAAACAACATTCCCATGGTCTTTCATGGATATCTAATGGTTTTAAGAGACCTCTAGGTTTTGGCTACTAGGTTTACTCTGTTGGCAAGGGACACAACTTTCCACCTGTTTCGACACCTCTTTTGCCATCCCGGGTCAAAGCAATATACTCTGCAATGAACTAAGAGTTTTATTTTGACCTAGATGTCCTAAATGCTTACGAGCTTCCCGTAAAATTTGTTTTCTCAAGTCTCCCACTTCAAGAATGCATAATCTATCCCCAATTTTTAAATACAGTAATCCATCCTCTAGTCTAAAGTTTTTGACATGCCTCTCATTCAATGGGTCAAAATCCCCTCCCGAAATATTCTTGCAAATCACAACAAAATAAGGATCTTTATCACAACCATTTCTAACTGTATCTAAAAACAATTCATTTTGAACCATTACACTTATTCCAAAACATCTACTTAAAGGATCTGCGACTACATTTGTCTTCCTAGGAATATGTTTGACATTAAATTTGAAATATGCTAGTTTTTGCATCCACTTAACCTGTCTGCCAGTCATAATCTGCGCATCATTTAATCTCTGTATATAAGAGAGTGCTTTATTATCATTGTGAACAGTAAATTTTTTATTATGCAAATAACAAAGCCATTTCACCAATGCATGTACAATTGCAAGTAATTCATTTTCCTGTACTGTATAGTTCTTTTCAGCATCATTGAATTTTCTGGACTCAAAAACAATAGGATGAAAGTGTTTGCCGACTTTTTGACTTATGACTGCACCTAGACCTTTATCAGATGCATATGTAGTGATCAAAACTTCAAATTCCCCGGCAGGGTCAAGATACACCAGTGTAGGGGCAGAGGTCAACTTCCCTTTTAATTCCTCGAATGCTCTCTCTTGATAAGCTCCCCACACAATCGTCTCCTTCTCCATAAGTAAATCCGTCAAAGGTGCGGCGATCATACTGAAGTTTTTGATAAATTTCCTGTAATAAGTGACCAATCCCAAAAACGATCTACCTTCTGTGACATTAGTAGGTTGTTTCCAATTTTGGATTGCTAAAATTTTGGATGGATCTGTTTTAACACCTTCTCCACTAACTATATGCCATAAAAATAATTGTTCACTTTTAAGAAAACTAGATTTTGACAATTTTCCATATAATTTTTTTTCTCTTAACCTTTCCAACACTCTTTTTAAATGGATTACATGTTGTTCTTTAGATTCACTGTAAACTAAAATATCATCTATAAACACTTGGACAAACTCATCTATGTAATCTGAAAAGGTTTGGTTCATTAATCTTTCGTAAGTAGCCGGTCCATTCGTTAAGCCGAATGGCATCACTATCCTAGTCCTGAAAGCAGTTTTATCAACATCCTCGATTCTAATTCGCACCTGATTAAAGCCACTACGCAGATCAATCAACGCAAATACTTTAGCACCTTTTAAACGATCTATCAAGTTAGAAATAAAAAGTAATGGATACTTGCCCGTCACCGTAATCTTGTTCAGACTACAATGGTCGACACACATTTTCAACGTTCCGTCCTTCTGTTTGACGAAGAGAACAGGTGCTCCTTAAGGTGATTTGGTGGGCTGAATATGCCGTTACTCCAAAAGCTCCTTGATATGTTTCTTTAACTCCTCCTGCTCAAAGAAAATGTGCTTATTAATTCTTGTGATAGGAGGGTTACATTCAGGTTTAAGGTTAATAACATGTTTAAATTCTGTGGTCTCCATTGACCCACAGAATGAACAGCCTATGTATAGCCTCTGGGATAATATTTGCCCCTTCTACTTTCCCGCTGAATAAGCGCCGCCCAGGCACACAAATATTTTGACCACTCTCACCCATGTGAGGACAAGAATCCCTTGAGTCAAACGCAAAAAGAATCACTGAATTTGCTCCCCTGAGTAGTAAGTTATGGCTGGTCAAAGATGACCTTTATAGTTACAAGCTCTCTTAAAGAGAGAGGTACCTAAATATTACTAAGTCTCGATCTGCCTACTCGCGACTACCTACTACTAAACCCTAGTCCAATAGGAACACTATATAGTACAAGAAGGTACAATAGGCGATGCACTTATTGTACGACCATTGTACGACAAGGTCGACAAGGTGACACCTATCAAATCGGAAGCCATGGTTCCTCCTCCCATCTTCTCCAGTATCAAATAATGTGGCACCACGTGGCACCGCGTGGCGCTATCTCCGTATGCCCCCAAAAAGCTCACTTCGCGTGGCGGCTATAATGCCGACCGTCCGATCAAAACATATTTTACACGGTTCAGATTCGCGTACATGCAGAAATTGCTCCATTTGGTTAGTCTGCTGTTAATTAGCTGTTTTGTTAATGTTTATATATTTATGAAACCCGTCACGTGTATCGTTTCGTAACGCCTTAATGGTTAAGGCGTTAGGCTATAGAGAATCAGTGGTCACAGGTTCAAATCTAGACTTAGGCATCACTTTAGTAAAATACCCTTTACTTCAAAAACTGCCACTTTCTAAATATGGCTGCAGCTATGGCACGCCTTTGATCCTCACTCTCTTTCTTTAAAGCAAAACTAAAAAGGGAAGTGAATTACTAATTACCTCTTTTTAACACTCCCCTTAATTCCTAGTCACTTTTCAATTTTAATCCACAGTTTTCTCTGCAATAAATCAACTTAGGGGAAGGCACTGCTTTTGTCATCATGTCTGCAATCATTTCTCTATCAGTTTTATGAACCAGTTTAATAATTCTTTTTTCTACCTTCTCTTTGACAAAGCTTAGTCTAATATCCATACGCTTAGCTTTGAAGTGATGTTTCGGATTAGCTGCAATAGAGATAGCAGCTTGATTATCACAAAAAACATTTTGAGTTCCAGACTTCATGAACCCAAGTTCTTAAAGAAGAGAATTAACCCACATTAATTCTTTGGTGGCAGCACAAGAAGCCATGTATTCAGTCTTGATAGTGGACTGAGCAACTACTTTTTTTTGTTTGCTACTACAACAACATGCACCGGATCCAATTTGCAAAACATATCCAGCCGTACACCTCCTTAAAGGCACATCTCCATAACTGGCATCATTCCAAGTGGTGATGTCAGTGTGCTCCCCTCCCAAATACAACCATAATTCCCTTGTCCCCACCAGATACCTCATCACCCTTTTGGCATCCTTCCAGTCTCTCTTTCTTGGTTCATTTATATTTCTACTTAGGACACCTACAACTGCAGCTATATCCGGACGGGTACAATTCATAAAATAAATTAAACTACCTACAATCTGCCGATAAGGGATATTTTCCATAAATTTTCTTTCTATCTCATCCATCTCATTATTAATAATCAATATTCCTCCATTTTCACTCCCCTCACTCACTTTCTTCAAATCCATGGGAGTAGTACATCCGTTTGCTTTCTCCATTTGAAATTTTATTAGTTTGCAAACTTTGTTTTCTTCCCCACTTTCCACGAATCCTTCCGGTTGCCTCATGAAAATTTCTTCTTCCAACTCTCCGTGCAAAAAGGCCGTTTTAATATCCATCTGGTGGATTTCCATATCCTCCGCTGCGGCTATACTTAAAAGGATTCTAACAGAAGGAAATCTGACTACAGATGCAAAGGTTTCTTCGTAGTCTATCCCCTCTTTTTGTGTATAACCTTTTGCAACTAACCTAGCTTTGTACCTCTCAATAGTATTATCCGGGTTTAATTTAAGTTTAAACACCCACTTACATCCGATCGGTTTTCGTTCCGGTGGACAATCTACCAACTCCCATGTATTGGCTTCCATGATAGAGGCCATTTCTTCATTTATAGCTGTGATCCATCGGCTACTTTCTGGAGTGTTTATGGCCTCTAAGTATGTTTGAGGTTCATCTGGGTGAGACATCTTTGTGAGTTGGTTATTTACTTGTCTTTCTTGAAGTCGTTTACTACTTCTTCTTCCCCCTTCAAAATCGGACGCCGGTATGGAAGGCATCCTTGGGTTTCGTTTTGGGAGATTTTTAGCTTCCCTATCTTCCAATTCCGGTGTCTCATCAAGTTCCTCATCGGTTTCCACTTCGTATTGTGGCGTTGCCTCGGATGTTGTCCTTTCCTCCTTCTCCTTTGGTAGATCTGTAGATTTTTCTTTTTCTCCCTCTTCCTTCTCTTCATTTTCAAAGTCAAAGTCATAAAACTGATCCGTTTCAAATCTGATTTTGACTTCCTTATTATATTTGAATGGATCAATGGACTTCTCTTCATTCATCACCACTATGTGTTTTACCAAAATTATATCTCTCTTTTTCAAGTCATACACTCGGTATCCTTTTGTGCTCTCTGCAATTCTGTGTCCTCCATTGGATCACAGAATACCGCAAGCCTCTAGATAGTATTTAACTCACCCACTTTAAGCCACAACCACTGCTGCCCAAGAATGCAAACTGACAATTTGACTGCACCCCTGTGTAGCCTGGACTCCCCTGAGTCCGTAGAAAAAAGAATCACTGAAAACGGCCAACCAGGCGATAAGTTATAGGGTGGCAAAGATGCCAATTTATACAAACTCTCTGAGAGAGAGGACTATCTACCTAAATTTTCCTAAGTCCTAGTTTTTCCTAATTCCCTCTCACAGCTCCTATCTACTGCCTGTACGAACCAATCACAAAACTGTATAGTACTAGAAAGTACTACTGCCGATGTACTTTCTGTACGGCCTCTGTACGACAAGGCCATAAGTGGACGCGTGTATACTTTCCACTCATCCGTACGTTCCTCGGAATTCCCGCGACCGAATAATGTTTCCCCACGTGGCGCCAGGTGATGCCACGTCACTAAATGCCAAAGTGACCACTCCGGGATTTCGGCGATCATGTGCGCCGTTGGATTATATGCGAAACGTAATCTTGGCCGGAATAAATACTTGCGCGATATTTGTTCCGATGTAGAAATAAAATGCGTGGTATCTGTTTTGAATTAGCGTCGTACGACGTACTTTATAAAACTGTATATATGTACGCCGTAAACAATTTTAGTTAAATGAACTTTATCCTTTCGAACTAAATATATATCTATCACATACCATAGCACTTAGCATTGGTCCTAGTCTATTAGGATAAAGCTGACGGCTACCGGTCAACTTGACAAACTGCAGGTACCGGGATCAAATCTCTGGTCCGTCAAGTATATTTTTAGTAACCTACTAAAAATAGCTGTCTGTTGAACTAAGGCAGCCATGGATCAACCTCTCTCTCTTTCCTTCAGTGACTACAGCAAGTATGGGGGCTAGAGAGCGGAGGTGGAGGCAAGCTGTCCGTCCTTTCCTTTTTCCTTTTATAAAAACATATTTAAACCTAGAAAATACTCTAGAAATCTATAAATTTCAACACTCCCCTTATTTTCTAGTCTAATTTAGTTTTTCTTTCAACCCGCATTTTTCCCGACAATATTTTAGTTTAGGAGAGGGCACAGGTTTGGTCATCATGTCAGCCACCATTTCTTCATCAGGTCTATACACAAGATTTAGAATTTTATTTTCAACTTTTTCTCTTACGAAGCTTAATCTTATGTCCATATGTTTTGCTTTGAAATGGTGTTTTGGATTGGCTGCAATTGCAATTGCAGCTAATTTATCGCAAAAGATTTCATGCACTCCCTCCTTCATAAATCCCAGTTCTTGTAACAATGATTTCACCCACATTAGTTCTTTTACAGCAGAACACGACGCCATATACTCAGCCTCCATAGTAGACTGAGCAACCACCTTTTGTTGCTTACTGCTCCAACAGCAAGCACCTTCCCCCACATACAAAACATATCCAGAAGTGCATCTTCTCATAGGTGCATCCCCATAACTGGCGTCACTCCAAGTGGTGATATCAGTATGCTCCCCTCCCAAATGCAACCATAACTCTCTAGTTCCCACCAGATATCTCATGACTCTCTTGGCTGCCTCCCAATCTCTCTTCCTAGGATCATTAAGACTCCTACTGAGTACTCCAACTGCTGCCGCTATGTCCGGCCTGGTACAGTTCATAAAATAGATTAAGCTTCCTACGACCTGTCTATAAGGAATAGACTTCATGAACTCTCTCTCCTCTAGACTCATCTGATCGTCTAAGATCATCACTCCTCCTTCTACACTCCCATCACTTACTTTTTTCAAGTCCATGGGAGTGGTACAACTGTTAGCATTTTCCATCTGGAATTTCTCAAGCATATTACCTATTGCTTCTTTCTGAGTAAGTCTGATAATCTTCTTCCCTCTATCTCTCTCCATTTGGATTCCCAAAATATATTTTGCCTCCCCTAAATCCTTCATATCAAATCTGCCCCTAAGATCTTTCTTTAGCCTATTGATATTATCTAAAGACTTACTTAACACAAGCAGGTCATCCACATAAATTGCAATAAAAATGACACCATTCTCATCTTCAAACATATAGATAGAATGGTCAGAGCTGATCCGGATGTATCCCAGATCGGTGAGAAACTCATCTAGTTTCTTATTCCACTGTCGGGGAGCCTGTTTCAGTCCATATAAGGACTTTATGAGCCTGCACACTTTGCTCTCTTCTCCTTCTTCCACAAACCCCTCGGGTTGCCTCATAAAAATTTCTTCCTCTAACTCACCATTAAGAAAAGCAGTCTTAATATCCATCTGGTGAATTTCCATGTCTTCCGCTGCGGCCAGACTGAGGAGAATCCTTACCGATGGGAACCGAACAACTGGAGCAAAGGTCTCCTCGTAGTCAATCCCCTCTTTTTGGGTGAACCCCTTTGCTACCAATCGAGCCTTATACCTCTCAATTGTATTATCTGGGTTCAGTTTTAGTTTAAATACCCATTTACATCCAATAGGTTTTCTGTCTGGGGGGCAATCCGCTAGTTCCCAAGTATTTGCTTCCATGATAGAAGCCATCTCATCATTTATGGCTCTAATCCATCTTTCTTTCTCTGGACTATTCACTGCCTCTAAGTAAGACTGAGGCTCATCTGGGTGAGATAGCTTAGTTACCTTATGAGCAGCTTGTTTTTCCTATATCCTTTTGTTGCTCCTCCTTCCTCCCTCAAACTCCGAAGCTGGAATGGATGGAAGTCTTGGATTTCTTCTCACTGTCTCATCGACTCCCCTGTCCATAAAAACCGTATCTTGTCCCGCTTCTTCCATCTCTTCGAAGTCCATAGGAGTATGTGAGGTTTCCGGTGAGTCTCGTGTATCTTCAATCTCCCCTGAATCTGTAATCACAGTTTCACTCATGTCTTTTTCGGGAACGACTGAGTTCTCCTCACTTTCGGACTCAAATCTGATCCTTATCTTTTTTGTATATTTGAAGGGGTCAAATGACTTCCCTTCATCCATGACAACTAAGTGTTTGACCAGAATGATATCTTTCTTTGCTAAGTCATAGACTCTATATCCCTTAACATCCTCATCATATCCCACAAAGTATCCAGGTTTTCCTTTAGCATCTAGTTTCCAGTTTTTCCTATCCGTGTCAAGACCGTAAACTTGGCTACCAAATACTTTAAGGTGTGAGATATCTGATTTCCTTCCAACCCATCTCTCATAAGGTGTCACTCCCTTTACAGCTGAGGTAAGGACTCTATTTTTAATATAGTTGGCACAGTTCATTGCCTCTGCCCAAAATCTCTTTCCTATTTTCTTGTCTGCCAACATACTACATGCACTATCTCCTAGTGTTCTATTCAACCTCTCAGCTACCCCATTTTGTTCTGGGTTATATGGTACAGTTTTCTGGTGCTGCACTCCCTCATCTCTCAAATATTCCTCAAACTCGTTAGAGGTATATTCCCCCTCATTATCACTCCTTATCCTTTTAATGGGGGTTTCATGCAACTTCTCACTCCAAGCTTTATATTCTTTGAAGTAAGTTGATGCTTCAGACTTTGTTTTCAGAAAGTAGACTCTAGAGTATCTAGACCAGTCATCAGTTATTGTCATCATAAACCTCTTTCCTCCAACCGAAGGTACTTTTGCAGGCCCCCAAATATCTGTGTGGACTAGATCTAATACTTTTTCACCTCTATATGTGGCGGCTTTGGGAAAGGGAAGTCTGTGAGCCTTACCTTGAGCACAACCACTACAATCATCCATCATTTCATTATCCCCAAACTCAATGCCATCTACTACCCCAAGTTTTTTCATTTCCCTTAACCTATCAAAATGTACATGTCCCAACCGCTTATGCCAAATCATCACCTTAGGAACACCAACATAGTAAGCATTCTTCTTTTCATTACTCAAGTTAAGCCTAAACATTCCTTGGCTACCCTTATCTGCTGTGAAGTAAACTTCATCCCCATACTTAGCTGTAAAGACTCCCTTTCTGGTGAAGGTATCAAACTCTTTGTCATCTAACACAGACGTAGAGACAAGGTTTTTACTCAGCTGAGGAATGTAAAGTACATCTGAGAATGTAAGTATAGAAGTCTTACCCTCCACTAAGACTTTCAGATCTACTGATCCCACTAGATCTGTAGTAACCACTCTCCCATCCCCATACTCTATCTCTACAGTAGGAATCTTTCTTAACTTAGTGAAGAGTTCTTTATCACGACACATATGCATGGATGCACCTGAGTCGATGATCCATCCTTCCTGTGGAGCTTCCCGGATGGCTCCAAGGGCACACTTCTGCCTCCGAGGAATCTCCTTCTCCTCCAAACTCTCGTCAAGAAGAAGCTCCCCATCCTCCTCAGAGGACTCATCCTCGGTTTCTCCTGACACCTTTGTAACCACAAGTGCCTTTTTCTTCCCTCCGGAAGAACCCCCTCCACGGTTCTCTTGGAGCCTCAGCTCTGATAGCTTGACACAATCTGCAATAAAGTGCCCCGGCTTTTTGCAATAATGACAAAGACCCTTTGGGGGCCTTTGTCCCCCTGAATGATCTCTTTCCCCTCTATAAGGTTTCTTCGGGTCCTTTCCCCATCGGTCCCCTCCTACTGCTAGAGCTTGAATGCTCTTTCCTCCTCTCCTAATCTCCATTGTGTTCTCCTGCACAAGTATCATCCTGACTACTGTGTTCCATTTCCATGAACTATCAGGCATTCCCTGTACTCGGTACACTAAGTTTTCGAACTCATTTGGTAATTTCATGATAAGGGTGTTAACTTTCATTTTCATTGTACCTATCCACCCGGCACTTTCCATTTTGTAAACAAACAAGAAAGATCATTACAGTAATCTAACATCTTTCCTCCTTTGTAAGTGTAACTCAATAGCTTTTGCTCAGCCAACTGGAGCTCCTGAATAGTTCCAGCTCTATAAATTTCCACCAAACTCACCCACAACTCCTCGGCCTTGTAAATGTGAAGATGAGGAGTGGCCAAACCTTGAGTGAGGTGCCTCAGAATGAAGTTCTTGGCAGCCATGTTTACATCCTCCCACATTTGACTATCGTTCTCCACGGTCTTCACGATTGCCGCTCCCGATACTGTGGCAATAGGAGTAAGGGGTGTCTCCTTCCCTTTCCCCTTTTCGGACACACTACTGTCCCCATCATCTGCCTCCTCCGCCGAGGCAGCCGTTGTTGCAAGAAACCTTACTCCTCCAAATCCTGGTGGAGTTCCTGAAGGTGGACGTTTCACTTGTCCACTGACGATACCCCAGTATCGTTTTTCACACAAAGCTCCCATCATCATGGCTTCCCAATAGATGAACCCAGATCCATTGAAGGTGGGCACCCTAGAGGGTGGGCCCATAACCTGCAATTCTGTGTCCTCCATTGGATCACAGAATACCGCAAGCCTCTAGATAGTATTTAACTAACCCACTTTAAGCCACAACCACTGCTGCCCAAGAATGCAAACTGACAATTTGACTGCACCCCTGTGTAGCCTGGACTCCCCTGAGTCCGTAGAAAAAAGAATCACTGAAAACGGCCAACCAGGCGATAAGTTATAGGGTGGCAAAGATGCCAATTTATACAAACTCTCTGAGAGAGAGGACTATCTACCTAAATTTTCCTAAGTCCTAGTTTTTCCTAATTCCCTCTCACAGTTCCTATCTACTGCCTGTACGAACCAATCACAAAACTGTATAGTACTAGAAAGTACTACTGCCGATGTACTTTCTGTACGGCCTCTGTACGACAAGGCCATAAGTGGACGCGTGTATACTTTCCACTCATCCGTACGTTCCTCGGAATTCCCGCGACCGAATAATGTTTCCCCACGTGGCGCCAGGTGATGCCACGTCACTAAATGCCAAAGTGACCACTCCGGGATTTCGGCGATCATGTGCGCCGTTGGATTATATGCGAAACGTAATCTTGGCCGGAATAAATACTTGCGCGATATTTGTTCCGATGTAGAAATAAAATGCGTGGTATCTGTTTTGAATTAGCGTCGTACGACGTACTTTATAAAACTGTATATATGTACGCCGTAAACAGTTTTAGTTAAATGAACTTTATCCTTTCGAACTAAATATATATCTATCACATACCATAGCACTTAGCATTGGTCCTAGTCTATTAGGATAAAGCTGACGGCTACCGGTCAACTTGACGAACTGCAGGTACCGGGATCAAATCTCTGGTCCGTCAAGTATATTTTTAGTAACCTACTAAAAATAGCTGTCTGTTGAACTAAGGCAGCCATGGATCAACCTCTCTCTCTTTCCTTCAGTGACTACAGCAAGTATGGGGGCTAGAGAGCGGAGGTGGAGGCAAGCTGTCCGTCCTTTCCTTTTTCCTTTTATAAAAACATATTTAAACCTAGAAAATACTCTAGAAATCTATAAATTTCAACACTCTCATCATATCCTACAAGATATCATGGTTTCCCTCTTCCCTCTAACTTCCATTTAGTCTTATCCGAATCCAAACTGTAGACTTGACTTCCGAACACTCTCAAACTAGACAAATCAGGCTTTCTTCCTGTCCACCTCTCATACGGAGTTTCCTCTTTATTTGCTGAAGTTAGGACTCTATTATTGATGAAATTAGCATAGTTCATAGACTCTGCCCAAAACTGCAACACTATCCTCTTATCAGTTAACATACTTCTGGACATATCTCCTAAAGTTCTATTCACTCTTTCTGCTACTCCATTTTGTTCCAGATTATAAGGAACAGTTTCCTCATGATGAATTCCTTCTTCTTTAAGATATTCTTCAAATTCCCTTGAGGTGTATTCTTTCCCATTATCACTTCTTATCTCTTTTATTGAGGTTTTGTGAAGTTTTTTACTCCATACTTTATACTCTTTGAAACATCTTAATACCTCTGACTTATGTCTGAGAAAGTATACCTTCGTGTATCTAGACCAATCATCTGTGATAGTTAACATCCATCTCTTCCCCCCATGTGAAGCATACCTAGCAGGTCCCCAAACATCAGTGTGAACTAGATCTAATACTTTCTCTCTCCTAAATGTGGTTGCCTTTGGAAATGGAAGTCTATGAATCTTCCCTTGGGCACATCCACTACAATCATCAAAGGTCTCATCATCTTCAAAAGTAATACCCTCCACTATTCCCTTTTTCTTCATTTTCTTTAATCTATCTAGATGCACATGCCCCAACCTTTTATGCCAAAGCATCATCTCACTTGCACACGAGTAGAGAACACTCTTTTCATTGCAAAGTACAATTCTGAACATTCCTTGACTGCCCTTCTCAGCTATGAAATAAACCTCATTATCAAAGCTTGCTGTGAAGATTCCTTTCCTAGTTCCTGTTTCAAACTCCTATTCATCTAGGACAGCTGTTGAGACTAGGTTCTTGCTAAGCTGTGGAATGTAAAGAATGTCTAAGAGTGTTACAATTGAGGCCTTTCCATCAAGTAGAACCTTCAAGTCAACAGTTCCAACAAGACTTGTGGTTTCTACTCTACCATCTCCGTACTCTATCACAAGTGTTGGGATCTTTCTCAGTTTAGTGAACCACCGCTTATCTTTGCACATATGCATTGAAGCCTCAGAGTCTATGATCCACCCATCCTCGGGTGGATCCCTCTTACCTCCGAAAACACACTTTTGTCTCCGTGGAATGTCGACATGCTTTTCAGTGTTTTTCGGATTAAGGAGAAGCTCCTCAAGCTCCTCTTCAGGTTCAGTTTTTTTTTTCCACTTCCTCATCAAGAACTTGAGTCAGGAAAGCCTTTTTCTTTCCTCCGTCCTTTGAGGTTCCTTGACCATCTTTCAGTCGAAGATCTGCAAGTCTGACACAATCTGCCATATAGTGTCCCGGTTTCTTGCAGAAGTGACATAATCCTCCTCGAGAAGTTCCTCTCCACTGTCTATCAAATGTGCCACCTCCTTCTCCTCTTCCACCAATGTTTGGATAAGGATCTTTCCCTCTCTCCTCATCATGCTTCCGCTAATCAGCTCCTGTAGACAATGCTTGAACACTTGGACTCCCTCTTCTAAGCTCTATGGTGCTTTCTTTCACTAAAATCATTCCCACTGTGTCATCCCAATTCCAATTGCTATCTCCCATGTCTTGCAATCGGTTAATGATATTCTCATACTCTTCAAGTAGTTTCATCATTAATGTGTTCACTCTTTGTCTCTCGGACCATGAGTTACCTGCACTCTCTAACTCTCGAAATAATGCTCCTAAATCATTGCAATAATTATTCATTCTTCCTCCTTTATAAGTATAAGCTGCAATCTTATTTTCGGCCAACTGTTGCTGCTGCAATGATACACTCTTATATTTGTTAACTAGTGATATCCAAATCTGAGATGAAGATTTGACATGCATAAGGGGAATGGCAATGCCCTTTGCTACACTTTTAAGAATTAAGAGCTTAGCAACCTTGTCTTTATAGTTCCACTTTTCATACTCCGATCTTTTGGTTTGAACCCTTTTCGTTGTTTTTGGTGGTGCTGCTGCCGGTATCGCCTTCGGCAATGGTGTCACTTGAGTGGCAACTCCTCCCTTTTCTCCTTCCATAAAAATCTCCTCTCCTTCTTCATCTTCATCCTCGGTGATGGTGGCAGTTGTTCTACCAACTGTAGAGGCGGAGGTTCCAGAAAAACGTGTACCTCCAAACCCAGGTGGAGGTTGGCATCGAATTTGTCTAGACACTATGCCCCATAGATGCTTCTCAAATACTTCTCCCTCCATCATCATTTCTTAATAAAGAAAGTATGATCCATCAAATAGGGGTACCCTAGAGGGTAGGCCCATAACGTGAAATCAAAATCTCTAAAAGTTTCCCAATTTGTATTATCAAGAATCAATTTAAACCTTCTCTGAGTGTAATACCAAATCTGAGCATCACCTTTCAGACAACTAACAGCAAAAGAATTTCATCATCACGATCACATTTTCTATATTCCAAAAAATACTCCATATGAAAATCAAAGTATCCAACTCATTAATCTTCTTACCATCAAACGATGGCGCCTCACAAATAGACAATTCAAGATCTCTTATCTTCTTAGGTCTATCAGGATCATCCTCCTTAAAATTGGCATTCCTTTTACTACTCTCACTCTTTTGGTCATTAACATCATTCTTGGTCTGAATTAAGTTAATAGGGTAATCCAATTTCTCATTAGAAACATTTATATTTTCTTTAACAACTTTCAGTTCACTTTTAAAATCGGAAATGGTTTCATCCACAGCAGCAGCGTGATTATTAAATTTTTTGACCAGTTTCACAGTAAGTTTCTTCAACACTTTCAAACGATTCTCCATTTTATGTTTCCATGCAGAATTTGCCACAATAATACAATGAAATCAAGCAAAAGCAAAGATATTATATAATTTCCCAAATAATTATGTTGTAGATTTGAAGTTCTCAGATTGCTCTAATCCAATACTTCCTCTCCTTAACAAATCCTTTGAAAAGATCAAAATCTGAGAAATCAAAAAGATATTGAAAGTAAGTTAGTAATGATAAAATTCTTCAATTTCCCAACATTGAAACAAGAAAGGTAAAAATTTCCCACAAATTTTGCAACAACAAAATTGAAAGCAATCAAAGGTAACAAATTAGGGTTTGAAAAGTTTTGAGTCATTTTTAGACTCTTTTGCTCTTGAAGAAGTAAAGTACTTCACTTTCCTTCTCCTCCATTAGCAAATTTCCCATTTCTCACTACATCAAGATATTTTACTCTCTAATCCTCACATCCTCACCCTTCATGGCTTCAAGCCCTCCCTTCACATGAATCTCCGCTAGGAGAAGGCAAGTTTGTTTGGCCTCGAGGTAATTGGAGTGAGCTTCAGCAGTGGCTACAATGTCCATCCCGCCTTAGTTTTGAGGACCTAAGCACGCCCCACATTTAACCAGCAGCCGGTGGAAGTGTGGTCACTTAGTTTCCCTCCAATCCCCTACTACTTCACATTGTTGTTCCACCGACACAGAATAGAGCACCCTCACCGGTCACGGCAATCGATTTTCGGGTGAGCAAACCTCTCCCTAGTTTCTAACTAAAGCTCCGATACGATATGTAATATGATTTCGTATCTCTCTCAAAATCCCATTACTATAAACATTTCTCTCACTCATTCCACACATTAGAAAATACACATCCACATTGGAAAGCACCCACATAAAGATAAACTTTAAATGAGAAGAAGCTTCTGTCCACGTAACATTAGCTTCGCCTCTTGCCCTAGTGACTCAACCCTTATTTTAAAGTGTTTTCCTCTACCCTCCACTCTTAAATAATTTTATCTCTTAACTAATAAAGCACTACTTAGTTAGTAAGAGATTTCAATGCAAAAATACCACTTCTCCAATTTGGTTTTAATCGCGCAGGACCAAGATCAGTCAGAATTTCCACAAACTTTTTGAAAGGAGAAAATGTCTACTCTCCTCTTACACTTCACTATTTATCCATCATCGCCTTGGACTAGCCAGGCCAGAGTCAACCCGCCGTTTGAACAGGCTTTTAACTGGGCCAATCATTGTTCAGCAAGGACTCGAACTGACCAATGTAAAAACGTGTGAAATCTCTTACTATCTACTTAGCACTTTACTAACCAATCAAACATTACGTTCACTGTGTAACATTTACGTGAAAAAGTGGGCGCCGAACGAAACGCGACTTCGCACGAACGTGCGTCACAAATTTCGCACGCGAATCTTCCTTCGAGATTCCCTTAAGTGAAAGTGAGGTTTCGTACTAAAAATTATACGAAACAAATTACCGTGCATACTAAACGTTTCATTATAACTTTATGAAACGTTCACGCGAAATTTCGGTACTAATTTGACCCTTAACCCTATTCAATGATACCCACTTGTTATTTAGATCCCGGTCTGTCACCTAAATACACCCATCGCTATAACTTTTGAAATATAGCTCGAAATCGCGTGATTTTTTGGCGGACGTCTACCAAATTTAGTACTCTATAATCATAACACAAAAAATACCCCTTTTCAAACAATTTCGATCCGCTGTTATTGTTACAACATTATATGTGAAGTTGTTGTTTAGTTTACCAAACAGAAGTACATCGCGTTTTTTTTTTCGATTTTTTCAGAAGTGACGAATAATACGCAAAAGTTTAAAAAAATGAATAAATCGCGCTACTTGATCAACTATGGTTGTACAACTGTGACTTTCAAAATATTATTACAATTGGTTAAAACTTTGTCGGGCTTGCAAACGTTGACCTTCATAATAAAATCAACATTACACACCGTCGGCTAAGGTTTACGGTAACATAACTGCGACAACCATATGGGAATGAAAGTGTTGCGCACAGTCACTTTCTGCCTTTACGTGAGCTTCGCAGTGAGAGTACATGTTGGCTTTTAACTTACCTGCAAAATTGGAATTTATGGGATGTCCCCATGTAGTTGTAACTTAGCGAACTTACTTTTTATTTTAGCGCGGATCCACTGGTTCTGGTTATCAAATGTCCCTATGTGTAATAACGTAATCGTGACTTACGTTTGTGACAATTGTGTACGTCGACAATACCTGTGACAGTTGTCAACGTATACAATGTGTGTTGTCGCACGCTATTTTTTGTAACTGCTTGTGACGTTTCATGTCTTATCGTGACATTGTAGACGTACTGCATTCCAGCCTGTGTTGTTTCACGGTTGAAGAAGACGTGCTTTGCCTATGCGTCTCTTGACTGCTCGACGTGAAATGGCATCGAAATTTCATGACCCCTGCAAAAAAAAAATGTACTGAACGAAAACGGACAAAACCAAACAAATTGTGTACTTTTCTTCGTCGAATTGAACTAAACGGACAAAACATATCGAATTTTGTACTTTTCTTTATCCTTAGAAATCGTATGAAAATTTTCAAAAATTACGGCACGTGCGACTTTATATTCCTATTTATTTATTGAAAATACCAAGTGTTAAAACACATCACGCATGTATGTTACACATAAGTTTGAAGATGACGTTTTTTGTCGTGGAAGTGTGTCAAAAAATGCAAGACGAAATTTTTGCGTTAATCCTAAGTTTGAGGATGACGCAAATTCGATTCCTTCGTACGGTTGCAACTTAGGCATTACGGCGCTAAGTTTTACAAGAAAACGACAGAAAAAAACACTTACTTATGCACATAGGGACAGACCCTTAATCGCGAATCGTTACATTGAACTTAGACGCAAATTGAAGAACGACGCGAAGTGAATCCTTTGAAAAATAAAGTATTAGAAGCATTGTACGACTACAAAACGAAATAATTTTGTACACTGTAATAAAAGTATAAAATGAACCGGCGTAAAAATATCAATTGGAACTAATTGAAAAAAATGTGAGTTGTCACGCACGACCAAATTAAGCTACTCTATTTACTATTGGCGATTAAATTTCAAAGTGACGTAATTGACTGTCCGCAACCAAAATGGCCACTGCCATGATCAATTCCCCATGTTTATGTGCATTTTTAGTGTAGTTTTATAGCATAGTTTTAAAGTAGGTGAAAGAGGCCCATACAATATGCCTATTGTACGCAAAAAATACAATATACCCTTAAGACCCATATTGTATTGGCCGCAAAATGAAATAAAATAGTAACAGGGTTGAGTTGCACATGGATCGATAGAGAATTAAACATCATGTCTAAATTTGAAAAAAAAAATCGGACAAAAAAATATTTTTCTGTGAGTTTTGAGGTATTTTTTATTTAAACCGTCAAATTCGGACGATCTGACGGTCGTTGATGAAAGTAGCGATCTAAGAATATCACATGAAAAGCCCATAACACAACTTAAGATAGGACTATCGTCAGATTTGGACAATCGGACGTTCGCTGATGAAAGTAACGATCTAAGAAGATCACATGGAAAGCCCGTAACACAACTTACGCTAAAGGCGGCCTACAAAAGGCCAACCAAAAAACGCCTACTTTTGAACTATGGAAAATAAAGACATAGAAAAGGTAAAAAACGTAAACCAAACTCTACATTACTGTGCTGTACTAAATCTTGAGTTTTTCGGGCTACGGACGCCGTGTGGGGATGTGGGGATGGAAGCGGACGCATCCACGTCGCCCCCCTTTCGTTTCGTTGCGCGTACTGTACAGGCTCAAAATGGTTTCAGTTAGGGTTGGGCAAAGGTCGCAAAAGTCAAAAAAAATCATACCCGAAACCGATCGTTTTTTTTTTTTCAAAATCTGAGTAACCGACGCCCGACCGAGTTTTGTCACGCTCCAAAATTGTTACGGTTAGCAGGCCGTGGTTTACGAAAAAATTAACGAGAAACTCGATTTCATAACCGTGCCCGCGTGGCAGAAAAATACAAATTAATCAATGCAATGAAAAACCCGATAATGATTTGTCGCGTTCCTAAGATTTTGAAAGATAGTGTTGCTAAATTAGATTTGTGGCGGCACATGCGTTCCTAAGATTTGAAATAAATAGTGTACTACATTAAAATTGCGACGGCTTCGCGTTGCCTAAGATTTGCGAAATGAATAGTGTACTAAGGTGTCGGTTTGCGGGCTGGCGTTCCGCTGATTTGAAAAATAAAACTACTACTACAGTGCGATTTGCGACGTTAATCATGATGCCACTTACTTCCACGATACCAAAAGTACAAAGAACAAGAATGTTGGAAAAAAAAAGTACAAAATTTTCATTTTTTTTGATTTTTTGTTTGACTGACCGTAACTAACCGTTTTTTTTTTCCTGGTGAGTCAACCGACCGTAACCGCCTGACCCCCAAAATTTGGCAACCGAATCCGTTCCGGATCGGGCGCGGGCGGTCGGTTAACGGTCGGTCACGGTTTCGGTTGACCATTTGCGACCTCTGGTGTTGGGTATCGAGGACCTATTGTCGATATTCGATATATATCGAATTTTAGGTACCCGATACTCGATATATCGAGACCATGTACGGAGAAGCTAAATATCCGGATATTTGTTTCTTCCGGATTTTTGTTTTCAAAGCCCCGTGGCGGGCCTCTGGGAGGGGGGTCCATACAATTTTTCGTACGGTTTACTGTACTTTCCCTGTACGATAACTGTACAGTACCTGTACGGACACCCTTTTTTTGCAATATATATCCCGATAAATTATGTTGGTCGCGGTACGATATATCGAGAACTTTGCTCGATCGATATTCAATATATCGAATATCGAAGTAATCGCGATAAGAAACTACCCGATAACCAATACTAGTTTCAGTGATTCCAATTTTTTTCCTCGATCAGTCATTAGGGTATGTCCCCATGTGCATAAGTAAGGGTTTTTTTCTGTCGTTTTATTGTTAAACTTAGCGTCGTACTGCAAAAGTTGCAACCGTACGAAGAAATCGCAAATTTGTACAGTACAATATGCGTCATCCTCGAACTTAGGATGTACGAAATTTTGTCATCTTGCGTTTTTCGACCCACTTCTACGACATAAAACATCATCTTCAACCTTACCTTTAACACACAAGCGCGATGTGTTTTAAAACTAGGTATATTCGATGAACAAATAGGAACATATATTCGACCGTGCCGTAATTTTCGAAAAAAAATATACGATTTCCAAGGACAAAGAAAAGTACAAAATTCGCTATGTTTTGTCCGTTTGCATTCTAACATGACGAAGAAAAGTACACAATTTGTTTGGTTTTGTCCGTTTTCGTCAAATACGGATTTTTTTTTGCAAGGGTCTTCAAATTCCTATGCCATTTCACATCGATCGACAAGAGACGCAAAGGCAAAGCGCATCGTCTTCAACCGTGAAACGGCACAGGCTGGAAGGCGGTACGTCTACAATGTCACGGTAAGACATGCGACATCACAAGCAATTCCAAAAAATAACGTGCGACCACATATTGTAGACGTTGACAGCCGTCACAGGTAGTGTGGACGTAAACAATCGTCACAAGCTGAAGTTACGATTTCGTCCTTACAGACATAGGGACACTTAAAAACCGGGCTCGGCGGATCCGCGCTAAAATACAAAGTAAGTTCGCTAAGTTACAAGTACATGGGGACATACCCTTAGTTTCGGTGAAACGTCGGATGTAAAAACTACAAAGGTACCATTCGACGAAATGTAGAATTTTCACTCCGACTCGCGATCTTGGTGCTCATGCACGCATCAACATTTGTCCAACGAATACGATTTAAATCGTTGTGATTTGAAATCATTTCGTCATGGAACCAATTTTGACAATAGGTGCATGTTCGTATCTATTAGTGCGAAACAGTGGAAAACACTGCATGCGATTTAGCTTAACGTTTTCACTATTACAATTAATTAGGGTTAGATACGCAAGCTTTCGAAGCGTGGCTCACTGCGAGTCACTTCGCTAAATAATTGCGTGGATCACACATTAAAAAGGGGAAAACGGTTTGGTATGAAAACGGTACTTTGTTTTGCCTGCCGTGAACTGGCACGTGACGCTAGCATACGTCAACTAGCGTGTCGTGATATGAGCCACTACTCCGTACGAAACGTAAACGCTTTGCGGACATGATTTGTACGACGCCTTCCAAATCAAACTGTATTGCCACGCAAGCGTTTGTACAGACCGAAAATAACTCCGGAGGAACGTAGGACATGCCCGACAAAAAAAACTTCCAGTTCAGTTTAGTATAAAATAAGTATTAAGAAAGTTATTGTAAAATAAGTATTATAACAATTATAAGTGTGTATAATTAGATTTGGTATAGTTTTTAGTCTGTGTTATTGGTATTAGAACAATTTGTCTGTATAATTTTAGTTACTATAGATATTAGTAATGTATAATGAATATTAGTATTGTTATTAGTCTGTATAATTGGTATTAACATGGTTATTACTCTAAATTATTAGTGTTTGTATAATTAGTAGTAGAACAGTTATTAGATTGTATAATTAGTCTTAACAAATTTTAGTTTGTATAAGGGTGACGTTCCATCAGGCAAAAAGTTGCGTAGTTTACAGAAATCCGCGACTGTCCGTACCAAGTCGTACCGCCTATTTTGTTTTTATACGAAAAACTACATTACAGAGAATCTTGCCGATACTCTCCGAAGGTTTTGGAGGTAATACTAGCCGTCGGATGTTCATCTGTGAGGAGTTCGCTTCATTTTTTTTCTGTAACTTTCAACCCACCTCGAGGAGGTTGGTTGGCAGATACAGAAAAAAAAAATCGTGACACGCTAGACGATTAAGCTACGTGTCATGATGCAAAACCAACGAAAACTCTTAAGATTTGCACATGACATGCGGTTTCCAAAATACAACCGAAAATAAAAACGAAATTTCGTAGCATTCCCTCGTCACGCTATTTTCGGTAACTTTTGTTCGTCACACTATTTCTCTCAAAGGATTTTCGTTATGTTCGAAAACTGAAACCCTAAAAAGTGAGCTGGCGTACAGACTGGCGTCTACAAAATGTATAAAAGTTTTGTCGTATGATTACTTCGTACGCAGGTACATGGTACGCAAGTCAAGATTTGAAGTTAAGTTTGTCGGTGCTAAATATCTGAAAGATATTCAATATTGGATCGTAGATTGCGTGGCGCCAATCAATTTAAAACACGTGGCTTATAGACTCTACGTGATGGAACATCGACTCAATGGCCCGATCTGTAGAGTTTGCCGTACAATTACAGAAACGTATGATGGAGTTTTACCCTAATTAGTGTGAACACAATTATTCGTCTATATAATTAGTATTAGTGCACTTGTAATACTGTATAATTAGTATTAAAACAATCATTATAATTTCATTACTTCTACAGTTATTCATCCGTATAATTAGTATTGACTCGGTTTTTTGTCTCTATAATTAGTATAAATAGTATAAGTACAGTTAATAGAATGTAAAATCAGTATTAGTACAGTAATTAGTTTGTGTAATCAATATTAACACAGTTATTTGTATGTATAACTAGTATTAGTACGCTTATTATTATATCTAATTAGTATTAGTAAAGTTATGAGTCTGTATAATTACTATCAGTACGGTTATTACTCTGTAACATTAATATAAGTACAATTAGTCTGAAAAAAAGTATTACTACAGTTTTTAGTATGTATTATTATTGTTATAAATTTAGTAGTTACATGTCGAGCTGGTTCACTGGTTAGCGTAATTATTTTTAGTGTATAATGAGTATTAGTAGTTTGTACGTTTGTACAACCAGTATTAGTACAGTTACAAGTTTGTATAACTATTATCAATACAGTTATTAGTATATGTAATAAGTGTTAGTACAATTAGCATTAAATTACTATTTGTACGGTTATTATTCTGTAACATTAATATAAGTACAAATACTTAAAAAAATAGGTATTATTACAGTTTTTAGTATGTATTATTATTGTTTTACTGTTAGTAGTTTGTATAATCTGTATTGGTTCACCTAGTTGTTTGTATAATTAGTTTTAGTGTATAATTAGTACTACTGCAGTTAGTAGTTTGTATAATCAGTATTAGTACAGTAACGAGTTAGTGTAATCACTATTTGTACAATTATCAATATGTATAATTAGTATTAGCATAGTTACTAATATGTATAACAAGTACTGGTATGCTTATTTGTATAAATGATTAGTATAAGTAGAGTTACTAGTCTTTATAATTAGTATTAATACAATTATTACTTTGTGTAATTAGTGTTAGTACAGTTATTAGTAATGTAGAATTAGTGTTGGTACAATGGTTAGTAATATATTATTAGCAATTTTGAGTGATGTAGTAATTAGTTTTAGTCATACTATTTTAGGTTCACTTACAACACGGTACTAATTAAATATACTTATTAATTAGTATTTGTATGTACACCAGATTTATACGGTTTGTATGATAATTATTGAAAGTATAAGTACATTTTGTTTACTAAGTATTTGTCGCTATTAGATCAGATAGTTATGTTATTATTTAATTACTATAATTTTAAATCATACATTATTTGTCCTAATAGAATCAAACACTACTAATAGTGTACTAACATTTCATACATATAATAACTCATGAATCCTAATCACCGACTAATGGTGTTAATACGATTATACAAACTCATAACTGGACTCATATTAAAACAACATTTACTACTAAGAAATAACCGCATTAATACTGCTAATAACCTAATATTAATTCTACATTACTAATAAATGTACTAATCCTAATAGTAATCCTAATTTTGCAGTCTACAAAAGACAGTAATAAAGAATATATAGATTAAGCACTTTACTATTACAAGATATGCACGTTACACATTCTATTAATACTAATTATACAAACTAACAATTGTTCAAATTAATAATCATACAGAGTGATAACTGTACTTATATTAGATACTCATACTAATTATTTCTGCATTATCTGTACTAGTCCAGCTATTAGTACGTATAATCAATATAAGCACTATCAGTATTAGTAAAGCTATTAGTATGTGATTACAGTTGTGAGTTTGTATCATAAGCTTTGGTACAATTATTATTTTGTAAAATTAGTATTAGTACAGTTATGAAATTGTATAATAATTATTATAACCGTTTTTATTATGTATATTTAGTGTTTTATAGTCAGTAGTTTTTTATAATCGGTATTGGGTCAGTAATTAGTTTGTATAATTAAAATTAAAACAATTAAAAGTTTGTATAATTAGTATTGATACAATTATAAGTCTCTATAATTAGTACTGGTAGAGTTATTAATAGTGTTTAATAAATGTTAACAAGGTTATTACTTTGTGCAATTAGTCTTAGCACAGTTTTGTTTTGTATAATTAGTGTTTTTACAGCTATAAGTCTATATAATTAGTATGAGTACAAATATTAGTCTATATAATGAGTGTAAGTGCAGTTATTAGTATTGTATAATCAGTATTAGGACAAATATTATATAATCAGTATTTGTACAGTTATTAGTCTGTATGATTAGTATTAATTCGGTTTTTGGTATGTATAATTAATAGTACTATTAGTACAGTTTTTAGTATGTATAAGTAGTGTTAAAACAGTTTTTAGTATATATAGTCAATATTACTAAAATAATTAGTCCCTATAATGAGTGTAAGTACAGTTATTATTCTATATAATTAGAACAATTATTAGTATGTATAATTAATGCCGGCACGGTTATTAGTATGTACAACTGATATTTGTACCAATACAGTTTTTTGTCTATATAATTTGTATTAACACATTTTTAGTTCGTGCAATACTAACCATTACTAAAAAGTTGCAATACTAAAGGATTCTTTACCACACCTAATTTAGTGAGTTCTCTTATCTCAAACATAAAACAAAAAACCCAAAACATAACTTAGGGTGAAGTTCCATTACGCGAAAAGTGAGGTTGTTTACACAAATTCGGACCTCTACGTACTACGTCATACCTCTTATTTTGTGTTTATTGGGAAAACAACATTACAGTGAATCTTGCCAGTATTCTCCAAAAGTTTGGGAGTTAACAATGACCGTCGGATATTTTTTCGTGAAGCATTCACTTCGAAAGTTTATATAATTAATGATGTACCTCGCGAGGTACATCACCAATTACAAAAAAAATTGAGCCCGCAACATGTTGGATAATGAGCATACGTGTCAAGATGGCAACCAAAGAAAATCAACACTTTTTGCACACGATATAGCATCAAAAAATCCAACAAAAAATACAAACAAAATGTCATAACGCACTTTCGTCACGTTGTTTATCGTAGCGCCCATTGATCACACTATTTCTGGCAACGCTCATTCGTCACGCAGGGTGGTATCTAACAAGGGCGTCTTCAAAGAGTACCAAAGTTGTGTTGAAAGATGACCTAGTACGGACGTGTATGGTATGCAAATGAAGGTTTTTGGTCGGTGTGAAAATCATTGATGATTTTTAACATCCGATCTTAACTGACCTGGTACGACTTAATAATAAAAACGTGGATTACACACTCTGCGCAATGGAACTTCGTTCAAAATGTAGCATTATGTAATGTTTTTATATTTTAGTGTGTCATTTTTCCTTTCTCTTCTTACCATATCTAATTGGTGAAAAAAAACCAAAACCACAATAATACTATTTATTATGTAATTTTTACTAAGCTTTACCTACGAATCGAGATAGACACAGCTTAACTACTGACCAAGAATAGTATGGAAAAATGAAGATTCCTTTAGGGAATCGAAAGTACAAATAAACATCTAAGTAAAAACCAGGATCCAAAAACGATTTGCTCCGTGGTAAAGGAAGAGAGGAAGAGAGGAGCAGTACCAGCATGGAGTGGGAAAAAGGTAACATTTTTTTTCCATCGGTGTTTTTATTTTTTCCCTTATCTCTAACATAAAACAAATAACCCTAAACATAACTTCAAGTGAAGTTACATTACACGAAAAAGTGAGGTTGTTTACAAAAGTTCGCATCTCTCTGTACTACGCTACACCTCTTATTTTGTTTTTATAAAAAAAACAACATTACAGCGAATCTTGCCAATATTCTCCAAAGGTTTAGGAGTTAACAATGACCTTCGGAATTTTTTCGCGAAGCATTCGCTTCGAAAGTTATGTAATTGGTGATGTACCACGCAAGGTACATCACCAACTACATAAAAATTTGAGCCCGCGACATCTTAAATAATGAGCATACCTGTCAATATGGCAACCAACGGAAATCAAAAAATCCGCAAAAGATTTACGCATTCAAAAATCCAACAAAAAATACAAACGAAATGTCATAACGTACTTTAGTCACGTTATTTCTCTTAGCGCCCATTCGTCACACTATTTATGACAACGCGCACTAGTCATGCGGAAAAAGAGTTACCCTATAAAAATGAGGTGGTATATGACAAGGGCGTCTTGAAATAGTACAAAAGTTGTGTTGAATGATGACCTAGTACACACGTGCATGATACGCAAATGAAGATTTTTGGTCGGTGTGAAAATCATTGAAGATTTTTAACATCCGATCTTAACTGACTTGGTACCACTTAATTATGAACATGTGGATTACAAACTCTGCGCAATGGAACTTTGTTCAAAATGTAGCATTCTGTAATGTTGGCCTTGGCCTACAGTTACATAATGTCATAATGGAACTTCACCCTTAGTCAAAATTTAGCCAACGAAGCCACACTGAAACGGTATGAAAACTCTTTCATTTTTTAGAATGTCATTTTTCCTTTCTCTTCTCACCACATCTAATTGGTGAAAAAAAACCGAAACCACAATAATACAATTTGTTATGTAAGCTTTACTAAGCTTTACCTGCGCGAGATAAATATAGACCACCATGACTTAGAGATGTAATGGAAAAATTGAGCTTGACTAATAATAGTATGGAAAATGAAAATTCATTTAGGGAATGAAAGTACAAATAACCATCTAAGTAAAGACCGGGATCCAAAAACGATTTGCTTTGCAAAAATATAAGAGAGGAAGAGAGGAGCAGTTACCAACAAGGAGTGGGAAAAAGGTAACATTTTTTTTCCATCGGTGTTTTTTTTTAATTTTTTACATTACGTGTTCTCTTATGTGATTGGTCCCCTAGTTTGTTCATAAGTTTGCGCCGGAATGATTTTTTGTATGGTTCACGCCCGTTCGCTTCGTTTTCGAAATTGTTAGAAAACAAAAAAATACATTCTGAACATGATGTCTGATGGCGGACAACGATTGCTAATTGCTATACACAGCTGGCGAGTTTTGACGCATAGAATGCATGCATCTTTTGTCCGTCGCTACGCTAAAAAACAGTCGAAACCAACTGCCCCAATCATCACCGCCGCATTTTTTGTCATCTTATGAAATTTGGCGTATGAATCTCAAAAGTTATGACATCGTTTTCCCCTTTTTCAATGTGTGAACCACGCAATGTTGGCAGCACTATTCCTAAATTCTGGGTTTAAACAACGCGCACTTGAATTAATAGCGATGAGTAGTGCTCAGTTTTGTCCTCTGCCGTGCGTGCACCTAGATTGGAGTACATCGTACAAATAAGGTATAGTTAGCAACCATTCAAAGTTAGTGAATCAAGAAGTGAATTTGTCCTGGGCCCTCGATTGAATACAACAAAAAAAATCATAAAATGTTATATTAACTTAATAATTTTATTTTTAGATCTGAGTGCCTAACTCAGTTGGTTGAGCTCAAGGCTCTTAACCTTGTGGTCGTAGGTTTGAGCCCCACGGTCGGCGTAAATAATAGTAATTAGGACTGTCGCGGGTTAAAATATCATTACCTTTGGCTTTCTAAGGTAATAAGAACATTATTTTGGCGCTTGACATTCATCCTCCTTATCTAGTGTTTTTGGAGAACGTGTCCATTTGAGATAGTTTTACTTTTAAGAAGGTATAGTTTCTACATATCTAAGGGTATGTCCCCCATGTAGTAAAGTATCTACTTTTCTCTATCTTTTTGCCCTAAAATTTAGGGAACTTTGACAAATCTTTAGTCGTATGAGAAAACTAATTTTACCAAAGTAAAGTAAACGACAATTCATACTTTGGATGTACGACGTGTTTGCCGTCATGTGAACGCATTTTGGCGTTTTCCCCTTTTCGACCCCCGGGCAAGAGAATCCAGCCCAAAAAAAAACTTCATCCAAAATCACCTCGAGGGGGTGATTTTAGTTCAAGTACCGCCCAAACAGCGAATGAAAAATGACCCACGCATGCGCTCCAAGAGTGTGAAAATTTTAGGACGAGGGAGATTCCTCGCTATTTTCCTCCGTGACAGTCACGTCCATGTAGGGAAAAAATTATGCAGGGGTCTCGGACCTCCACTTTTATTCATGGGGTCCCTTGCAAAATTTTTCGCCGTCGTCGCCACTCCCCTCTCCCTCTCACACCATCGCTTTTATCTCACACTTCTTAGAATGAGACACGACAATATTGGTATAAAATGAAAGATAATTTAAAAATATTATTTTTGACAATTTTTAGGTTTTTTTTTAATGGCAAGTCGAGCGAGGAAAGTAGAAAAAACGAAATCGGAAAACCATGGCAGAAAGTTATTGAATCAGTGACGTCGATGTTGTCACAAGTGAGCGTGATGTCACAATATCACCAAATGACCAAACCCTAAACATCTACGATTTCACAAAAATCTAGACGTCTACAATTGTCGTTGTTTTTGTTGGCGTCACTAAGTGTTTGTCCCCATGTACTTGTAACTTAGCGAACTTACTTTATATATTAGCGCGGATCCGCCGGACTCGGTTTTCAAATGTCCCAATGTCTGTAATGACGAAATCGTAACTTACGCATGTGACGATTGTATACGTCAACAATACCTGTGACGGTTGTCACCGTCTACAATCTGTGGTCGCACGATAATTTTTGGAACTGCTTGTGACGTCGCATGTCTTACCGTGACATTGTAGACGTACCGCATTCCAACCTGTGTTGTTTCACGGTTGAAGAGGAGGCGTTTTGCCTTTGCAACTCCTGTCCGGTCGAAGTGAAATGGCATCAGAATTTGAAGTCCCTTGCAAAAAAGAAATCCGTACTGGACGAAAACGGACAAATCCAAACAAATTGTTTACTTTTCTTTGTCGTATTGGAATACAAACAGACAAAAAATAGCGAATTCTGTATTTTTATGTCCTTAGAAATCGTATGATTTTTTTCAAATATTACGACACGTGCGAATATATGTTACTATTTTTTTATAGAAAATCCCTAGTTTTAAAACACATCGCGCATGTGTTTTAAAGATAAGGTTGTAGATGACGTTTTTTGTCGTCAAAGTGGGTCGAAAAACACAAGACGACAATTTTTTGTACATCGTAAGTTAGAGGATGACGCAAATTGTACTCTACAAATTTACGATTCCTTCGTACTGTTGGAACTTAGGCAGTACGGCGCTGAGTTTTACAGCAAAACGACAGAAAAAAACCCTTACTTATGCACATGGGGACATTCCCTAATCGTCGGAAGTTTCGTAGTCGTCTTCAATCGTCACAAGTTGTACCTACGTCTACAACCGTCACATTCCAAAGTTCCGATTTCATTTTCGCACATAGGGACGCTCTTCAAAGTAGTACGGAGTATCCTCTCTACAGTCCAAAATTCTTTATCAAAGTACCGATTACATGGGGGCGTACCCTAATTCTCTGTGTTACCTTCAGAAGTTCAGCTTGTACTACACCGAAGCTTCCTAGAAGCTGGCAATTTACGTAAGCTCCCCGGCTTGTAATTGAATACGGTAGAGAGCCTTCCACGAAGTTCATGTTAATCACTGCAGCGTCACATAGAGTCACAGTACGTTTGTGCCGGTTTGTCTGTGGCTCCTGAACATAATTTAAAGCTCATAATATTACCCGTTAACGAATGGATATTGTCCACGTTGATCACTAAAATTAGAATGAAAGGGACGAAGCTTGTAGTGTTTTTGTGACTAATAAATACGCAAATATATATTGGGAATTGCTAATCGCAGTGACAATTTTTGATGCGCGCAGATACTTACGTCAGCTTGTCAAAAATTGTACATTTTAAGTACAGATTAGTACAAGCTGTTTACCGCTGAGTTAAGATTTGACGGTCAATCTGTCGAACAACTCTGACTTTGCAAACTGGCAAAAATTGTCACTGCGATTAGCAATTCCCTATATGTTTTGGCAAAACCGGTTTCATGTGGATCGATTTCAAATGAAAATCACATCGCCTTGTAGATGTTTTTGCTAAAGAAATGTGGACGCGTGCATCGGCGCGACATTTCAGGAAAGAAGAACGGATCGAGGAAAATTCTTGCAATAACTCATTTTGAGCCAGTCGGAAGTTTGGATGATTGTACTTTTTTTTCTTAGGTCTCAAATCCAGTAGGTGGTGCCGTCAATAGTACGGATATTTTACTCAGTACTATTTTGAGCAATCCTCCATCAGGTCGTGTTACTAGCAGCCTCTAGTCTACGTGAATGGTTGTGTCCGAACGCTGAAAATCGTCAAAGATTATTCAAGCACAAAATCTGAACGATACATCTGTACGAACGGACGAGAATTAAGATTTGTAATAAGCGTACGCAAATTGATATTTGTACATGCATATTATATCACTGTACGAACTTTGCTCTAATGTTTTAAATTTTTTAACCTTAAATCCATTCCACGAAGGTCAAGGGATGGCATTATGGCAAAAAGAAACGTTTAAGAATATCTTAGGGTAGACTTCCATTAGCGAAAAAGTGGGGTTTTTACTGACGACCGTACCGTTTCGTACAGGTTAGTACAGTTTTTATTTTTTTTCGACGAAAACATCATTTCAGAAAATCTTCCAAGGTTGTAGGCGTAAATTAGGACCGTCGGATTTAGTCATTCTTTTTATCCATGACGCCACGTCACCAACCCTACGGTTTGTTAAGACCGTGCACAAAGAGGACAGTTCTCGAATACAGGTGGAAAAGGAAATAAACATCCACGATGGGCGAGCGCATATGTGCGTACACGTCGCAAGGGCCATGTGCCTTCTGCCAGGGTGGTTGCGAATCCGCCGAAATTATCTCGTCACGCTCCCACCATCAAAGTTTGCCGTCGCCTTTATGTCGCTGCGTTTTGAAATTTTGGGTAGTACATTTAATGCGCTCTGTACTAGTCATTAATTACCTCCGCTGGTACAGATATTGCATTTTGACATTGCGTTCGAAGATTCTTTCAAGATTTTACGCATCGAATATTAACCTACGTGTTACCAACCAGAATAAGCCATGCAAATAAAAAGTGATTTACATGCGCGACCTAATGGAAGGCATGCCCTTCTGTAATATTTTGCTTACAATTACTGCATCGAATATTAACCTACGTGTTACCAACCAGAATAAGCCACGCAAATAAAAAGTGATTTACAGGCGCGACCTAATGGAAGGCATGCCCTTCTGTAATATTTTGCTTACAATTACTGAGACGCATAATGGAAGTCCACCCTTACGGCAAAAGATTTATCTTAACTGTTGGTGGATTTGCGTCCACCAAGCACATGAGCCGTATACGACGTGTGAGGTTTTAATGATTTAGGGCACTTTCCCATGTGCTAAAGTTACAGTTATTTTCTGTCGTTTTCCTTTGTAACTTGGAAAAAAAGGAAAAAATCTGCAGCCGTACCAAAAAATTCAAATGACAACCGTACAAGTTACGTTCCATTAAAACTTTAGTTGTACCGCAGTTTGTCGTCTATCGCGATTCACTTTATCGTTTAGCGAGTTTCGACCCACTTTCATATCATCTTCAAACTTTAATAAAATCACCTCGCGAGGTGATTTTAAATAAAGTTCCACGACGTGGCCGAATATGCATATAATTTCGCACGCGCCGGAGGTTTTTGACAAAATTTTCCTCAAAAAAAATCAGACTGCACGTTTACAGCCTGTACGTACTTTTTTCCGTGCACCTTTTTCCGTACAGAGGCAGTGGAGGGGTCTTGACCAACGGACGCCATTTCGCAAAAGCGAAGTCCGTGAAAGGGCCTCTCTCTCTCTCCCTCTTCCACTAATGCTTATATCTCACAATTCTTGCAATGAAAAAAGGCAAGAAAGGTATCTAATGAAAGATCTATGAAAACGATTTCTTTTGACTATCTTTGAGCATATTTTGATGGCAAGTAGAGTAGGAAAAGACAAAAAACAACAATCGGAAAATCATGGCGGAAAGTTTTAGAAATTGTGACGTGGGCGCTGTCATGGTTGAGCATGACGCGCGTGACGTCACAATGTAACAAACCCTAAACAGCTGCAATACCTCCACGTCGACAGTGTGGCGTGCATATATTTTTGAAGTGACGGAAACTGTTCAACGTGCGGGTGGACGTCTGAAATCGAATTTGAGTGGAAGTTTCGCAACATTTTGTGTACCGTTTATGTGTCACATGTTTCGTACACGTCTACGCTTGTCACTTTTTGAAGTAACAAGTTATATGCGATTACATCGGAATGCTCATAAAGATGTACGGAGAATCTTCGCTAGAAACAAAGTTACAAGATTAAAGTTTCGGTTACATGGGAAAGTGCCCTTAATCGCTCGTCCATCGTGGAACGTATTTTACTTTTAAAAGATTGTACACATCAATTAATGGCTAATGTTTTATTATAGTACAATAAAGTACAGTGCTGTACAATGCAGTACTGTACTCACAAACCCTTACGGATGCGAAAAAACACAAAATAGGATGGCAATGTTTACGCCTATAAGCTTTGTAGAATCTTGGTAGATTAGTGAACATGTGATGTTTAAAAAAAATGAAAATAGTACGGAATGATACAGAAACGTACGGCATCCAATAAACCACCTCACTTTTTCGCTAACTCAGATTCACCCTTATTATGTTTTGACAACTTCAATATTGTAATGTCTTTTTATAAACGTCTATCTAAACCGTTTTCTGAACACGTGCGTGACGCAGGGTGATAATCCAAGAGGCAGATTTTGTAGATTAAACAAAAGAAAGATTTTAGGAAGGATTTTGCATTTTGTTACGAAAACACGATTTCACACCAACATTGGAAGTACAGTACTCTCAGGTGTACTGTACCGGTCGTCGTACTTTATTATCAATTTTTGGGCGTACTCACGGACGTGACATCGTATTGGCCGTTACCGTACAGCAAGAATGCAGGCCGGTCCCGCGTGGAAAATATGACCGTCATCTTTTCTTGCTGCCTCTTGGCACACTGCAATACAGCTGTCCTTGCGAGCAAATCATGCCCACCAAAGCTTACCATACTTGAATCCGTACTCTGCAAACCTTCGCAGAAGCTACATTTTAGAGTTTGTAGAGTCCTGGTCCATTCTTAAAGATCTGCGCAGGACAAGTCGACTCGTGCCTATGAGTACGTCCTGCTGTGCAGTACACAAATGCCGGCTGTACTTTTAGCCATGGCAACAAGCAGTACACTAGGACTAGCAGCATTCACTATTAATTTCTTCCCTTCCCATCCGGATGGTCAATTCTGCACTCTATTGTTTCGGGTTTACTACCTAAACAGCTAATCCTCAGATTTGCTGTACTTTTCCGAAGCTCGTTTAAACAGAACTGCACAAATAGTGTAGGTTAAGTTGTTTAGAGTAATCCGCTTGTGAGCTTTTTGAATCTTATTTCTGGAGGAAACGGACATGGACACGCACATGGATCATGGTGCGCTTGCCAATTTCTTTTTACAGCGTCAATGATTGTTGCTGAATATCTTGAGAATCTTGCTGAAATCATTTTGTTTTCTGTGCAAAATAGGGACAGCAATTTGAATGTCTGTTCCTTGTTTCGAGCTGACAATAAAGGTTCTAAGGTTTTCTGGTAGCTTGGAATATTTAATAACTGAGAAAGTTTGCAAGGAACCCAGGACTTCATTTTTGCCCCTGATTAAACTGTATTCTGGATTTTCAGCGATAAAATTTGGACGTTTGTTGCCTTCTTCTTGCATTGTACTCTGCGTTGGTAAGATTTGGTGAATAGAGTAAGCGTGTTCAAATGAGAGACTATTCTCTCTCCATTCTAACCTTTGTTGTCAGAAAAGCCACATCGTCTTTGCATGTTCTGTAGATTCTTGTGAACGTCATACCATTGTTAGGGCTCTTTCTTTTCTCTATTATGTTGTTTAATATGAGTCAAAACTTGTTGAGAAATGCAGGTTCACCGACTAGCGCGGATAACTCAACGGACACTAGTAGCATGATGGTCATGCACTTTTATTTCTTCTGGGGCAAAAATGTTACCATCCTTCTTAGTTCATGGACAACCTCAACTGCGGGACAGTATGCCGCTGCTTTAATAGCAACATTTTTATTTTGCATATTGCATGAATTTTTGACCACACTTCGAATCACAGTAATAGCTAAAGCCATGCAATCTACTTCTAAGACTCCTGACTCGCCTGGGACTTCCCCTGCGGTTCCCTTGTAAGTTCCATGCCAGCAATACTGGCACTAAGAAGTTGTGCTCCTGGATGTTTGTGTTTCTGTATGCGAGGTTTTCCATGCCATTGTATGCACTTTTTGTAAGGTTTTTGTGGGCTTTCTTTGTTTCTTGTGGACCAATTTTTTTCTGTGAAGATATCCTAATGCTGTTTGCATTTCCTCGTTGCTAGTTTTGAAAGCCTGTACTGAGTGAATGGACATTACTGCATTTGAATATTGTCTTCTTATTCATTGTAGCTTTAGTAGTTCCTGTTCTGAATAAAGTAGACTGCAGAGGGTAAACTTCTGAACAAACAATGATGATTTTTTTTTCTTTACTTTGGCTTTGACTGTATTCTGGCTTTCAACAGGAGCAATTTGCTGCTTATGCGTATGAATCAAGTAGCTTTTCAACAATGACCTGCCGCTGTTTGTAATGAAGTCTTGTCTTGTTTGATTTTATAACTCGAATAATAAGCTAATTCTTTCTTCTCTGTTGTTGACTTTGTCGAGGACAGGCTACAGCGGTTCGCAGGGCAACTTGCTTTTGGTTCTAAGCTGATTGGATCAGCTTTGTACGGCTTAAATGTCGCGGCAGCCTACGCTCTTATGCTTGTAATAATGACCTTCAATATAGGTCTGTTCTTAGCGGTTGTTCTAGGCCTTACTGTTGGTTTCCTACTTTTTGGCTTTGGAAGGTTTACACCTTCCTCTTCTTCTGAACTTTGCTGTCCAATGTGATCTCTCTCAGACCGTTTAGTTTCATACTATGTACTTTTTGAGAGATGAATTTTAGGCTAGTATTCCAATTTTCCTACTAAAAGATAGTCTCTAACTTTATCAGCATTGTAGCCTTGGTTATGTCTAGTTCTTACAGGATATAGGTTAGCCCTGCAGGATTTTTTCAGTTTTCTTTACTTGAAGCACAAGTCAAACTCCGTCTTTGGACCATTTTGTCTTATCCTATTTTAATGGTTAAGCTATCCTGGTTATTCATTGAATAAGTAGGTATGGGGGACATACGAACAAGTTTGCGTTTGTTCAAGTGAAATACCAACTGGTATTTTCATTTGAAGGAGAAATGTAATCAGCCTTATAGGATGGTCTGGCAGTCTACAGAACTGGCTTGAAAAATTACCTCCCGGGTCGCTCTCATAGGGTAATTACAGTGGCAAAATTTGCCCTAATGTCGAGGGTGAATAGTACAGTTTTAGGGTGAATGGTACGCACGTGTACTCTAATCTTTGTACAAGCTGTACGATTTGCCGTCAGAATGAGAGTATAACTTAAACAATGTAATTATCCGATCAGCAGTTTTTCAACACATCTCTGTTCTGATAGTCTGGTTTAGGAAACTGGATGTGGAGCATATGAGACAATGATGATGATCAGTACACGACATGTAGCTTTTGTATCTTGCGTGCACACCACTTCGACTTGGAGCCTGCATAGAAACAGTCTTCAGTTGAAAAAAGTGATGCTTCTTCATGTGCAAAAATGTTTCCTTACGAGCAGTATGTGTCAAATAATGATGCACTATTGTTATGATGACACCTGGAAAGCCTATTGTCTCAGTTACTGGATATTTATATCTCAGAAAAAAGTCAATTCCGCTCACAAATGTTATTGTTGATAGCAATTGTCAGATTGTGGTGTTGTTGCGAAGTACATTATTTTTGAAGATTAAGCTGTAAATGATGGAAAAATAATTTTTTATATGATTGCAAAGAGTGCGGTTAGTTCTTGTTGTTAATATGTGCTGAATTCTTCATGCATCCAGAATCCCATATGTTGAGTATTGTTACTTTACTTGATTGGTGTTAAGGGTATTGTATGGAACTGCTCTGCCTAGTGCTGTATATTGGACGAATTAAATGTCGATACATCGCGATATCTGTACTTATCAATACAACAATTTTGGAAGTTTCGATTTCCATTGAGTGTACTGATAAACGGCGGCCTGCTATCGTTTTCCGTATTATATGCCGCCAAATTTAGCGTGCAGATATTCAAAAGGAAGGATTTCCAACATCTTTCTATTATTATCCGACCCGTCAGATTTGGCTGCCTTTCTGCTTTCGCTTTTTGGTTTCTTCATTCCTAATTTTCAGTCCCTATACCCACTATATAGGATTTTACAACGACGTGAATGTCTCATATTACTTTCACTGTCTCGCTCACGTTAGATTCGGGGTTCTTCCTTCTCTCAGTTTTGGGTCTTTTTCTCTTTCGATTTGCCACCGGCCTACCCATCAGGGTATTCCACCGTCATCATTTTACTTTTCCTGTTTCGAAAACTTCCTTTTTCCTGGAAATTCCTTTTCCTGCCATCTGTCTCTTGTTTCCATTGTCCTTAGGCCTCTATTTCTAGAGTGTGGACATCTTGGTGGCGGATATCCTGGTGGGAGTTTCCAATTTTCCACCCTACCGTTGCACACAACATCTGGTGAACGTAACACACCAAAGTAGCTCCATGCTCATGCGGGCGATGATCACAACAATAAAAACAAACACAAAAAAAAAACATCATGAAACAGACAGTCATTTTTGATTTAGGGTTTCCACTTTCATCTGGGGAATCTTGAATTTTGTGGCATCTGGTAAGCCAACTGTCCATCCAATCGTTTTAAGAAAACCCAGCCAGAACTTCCGGTGAGTTCGTCTTTTGGATCGGTATCTCTAATCGCACCTCTCCGTATGCCCCCTCTAAAACGGCGGGCATCACGGTCCCCTTCCACGTCATCTCCCACACGTTTCCGACTGTGTCACTCCTTCCCAGGGGCGTCTTACCCTCGGCGTCTTACCCTCTTGTTCCTCAACTGACCACTATCAGCCCCCCACCCCCTCTCCCCAACGCTCTGTCACCAACACTCCCCCCAACCTCGTTCCCGTCTCCCCAACCTGTGATGCATAATCGCTTCTAGTCTTGTCTTCACAGGGGTGAAGGTGGTCAGAGTTTTTGTCTGCCAGGGTGGCAGTTATTTTTGCTTAAACACAAAGGGGCCAGGATTATCCTAAAGGCTTATTGGAAGCTGTCCACTCTGAGGACTTATGGAGGTCTCAGAGTTTCATCTCCCCTTTCACGACTACCATTGATCACATGTTCAACCCCTCCTCCTCTAGCCCGTGCCACCTTGGTTCTCCCATAGTGCCAACTCCTACGTCCCATAACCCTTCCCACCACCTCACTTGTTACATCTCCCTCTCAAGCTCATCCTTCTACCTCTCGACCTTCGAGCAACCCAACTCCTCGTCCTCCACCAATTGCCAACCCTTTTTCAAGCTCTGACTTCTCGGGTTCCTTATCCGGGCTGTGGGAAGATTTACACTAGCGGTGTCGGTTTAGCGAGGCATGTGAGAGCGTGTCCAAAGGTTGTTTCGACTGTTTCGCATTCCCAAGGCGTGCCTCCTCTTAACAATCCCCCGAGTCAACGATACCCCTCTCATAATGATTGGGAATTCATCTGTAACCTTAGTGTGTTGGTTTCTTACCATCTCGGTTACCCCGACCTCGGCTTTACTCTCACATTCCACCTCATCTCCGAGAAATCGTCCAAGTAGCTTTTGGTTTCCCACTCGGGCTTTTATGTGACTACGTCAATGATCAGGCTGCCTTGCACCTCTATCTCTTGTTTCCACTTTGGGTTCTGGGCTTTGTTTTCATTATTTTATTTCCCCATCCTACTTTTGTTTTCATATTTTTATTTCCCCATCCTACTTTTCTTGCCTTTTATCATCCTATTTGTACTCATCGTTCCCGTTGGATTCGGTGTCCATTCTCATTTTTGAGTTAAGGCCATTCCCTCTTCAAATTGTCACAAAATTTACATCTGTGTACTCACACGAATTAATTTTTTAATATATTTTTTTCCTACCTACTATCTCGTGTTTTTTTCATTATTCGTCCTTTAAATTGATCCGGTTTTTGCGACATCCACTTTTCGTCTTACTCTGCAATCATATTCCTCAACCAGCCACACATCTCACATTTGGATATTCCCACCAACAACTACTCATCGTGGATATCCGTGTAGAGTGGAAAACATTGAATTACAATTCTACAATGTGAATGACCACTTTGTGGTGAGCGCACATCTTTGTGGGATCTTTCATTTTTATACATACCGGTGGTACACGGCAACTATTAAGGATGACACACTAAAGTAGATTGATGGACACATAAATCACAAGTTGAAAAGAAAACAAATAGTAATAGTAAAAAGAAGACACGAAAAAGTTGGAAAACTATTCATAGTTTTTCCACTTTCATTTTGGAATTTTTTGGTATTGTCGAGTACCACAAGACCGTAGACAATCAACCGCAATTGAGAAACATTGGAATGATATTCGGAAAGGATCTTATTTTCATGCAATATATTTTTTCCAACCTCTCCTCACGGGTTTTCGAAAAACGACGACCATTATGGTCTTGTTCCTCGTCACCTTCGATGTGTTTGTGAGTATGTAACACCTTCCTTGGGCCGCCCCACCCTCTCGCGTCCCCTTCTTAACAAACTATTCTTGCACCCCGACCCAAACCCTTTACCTAACGCTCTAACAAAAACGTTCCACGATCCGAAAATCCACTCCCAAAACTGTGGTAAACCTTCACCTCTCTAAATTCACGCCGAAGCATTGTCCCCCTCGTTGTCAAGGGCAATCCCAAATTTTATCTTTGACCCCTACCCCAATCTCTCCCCTCCATCAACCACTACTGGTCGCACATTCAACTCCTCTAACCTCTCCAACTTTTGTTCCCCCACGGGTGTTAACTCTTTACACTCTCATCCCCTACACCACGCAACTTGATTTGGGGTTATTTTTCGTAACCCTCGACGTTCGATCAACCGTGCACATCATCTTGATTCAATTTTCAACCATTCTCTCAATGTACCCGTATCTCTTGTTCCTTGTCGATGTTGTGGGAATCCTTACGCTATTGGTGCATTTTCGGAAGACTGGTGAAAGCGTGTCTTAAGATTGTTCCGCTTGTTTTCATTCCCGAGATGGGCATTGCATAACCAATCCCCCATTCAACGACACCCATCTCATAGCGATCAAGATTCCAGTCACAACATTAATATGTTGAGATGCTACCACCTGCGTTCCCCTCAACCTCAACTTTACCCATCGTTACTAATTATCTTTAATATGCAACCCAATTGCTCTTTGCTTCCTAGTCGGTCTTGTGGACGAAGTTAATTATCAGACAACCTGACAACTTTTTTTCCCCGCAATGGGTTTTGACCTTACCTTCCTTAGGATCCGCTAACTTGTTCATGATGTTGACGTTTATTACGTGGGAATTTATATTCTCTTGAACAAAATCATGCGGATACGGTCATTGTTTTTTTTGTGACTCCTTGTTAACATCACACTATACTTTTTGCCTTAACAAACTTTCTGCGACGTGCCAGGCACCTCACGTGGTAACTCTCTCGTGCTGATTGAGAACTTCAACCTTTCACTTCATTGCCGACCATGGAGTTAGCAATTGAAACGAGCCCTTCACCACGCCCCATCGATAAATTTTTGCCTTTTTTTTTATCATGTGTCTCTCTTTTATGCCTTTAAACTTCATTAAATTTCGGTAAGGTCCCCTTATCTTTCAGCGGAGGACCTTTTGTAATTGACTATGACCTTTTACGCCACATTTTTCCTCCTAAACTTCCATCGTAAGGTTTTAACTTTAAAAAACCCTAAAAAACCCTAAAAAACCTTAAAAAATAAAAACCCTTACCATTTAAAGAACTTTTATTGTTTCCTCCTTTGCTTTACCTGCTAAAATTCAATATGAGGTCTTGTGTACTCTCTCCTCATCACCCTTTTTCACTAAATGGTGCAACAACTTGCTATCAATAGGTAGTCGACACCAGATTCAATATCTTTTTCAAGGCGTTGTATAGTGTTGAAGCGGTCTCAACTTGAATCTTGTTCTAGGCTTTGGGTCAAGGGCTGGGGCTTGGCTTCTTGCCACACCAATGTTTACCTTACTCTACTACAACAGTTTTCGCCTCAATTTGTTTTTGCACTTCTCTCACGTTTCAGCTTGCCACAACCGTCACTCTTATGTGAGCCTCATAAGCGAGGAGGATGGTAGCCAAGCTAACACTGCTCATCGTTATTAGGGTTAGCAACACTAGTTCGGTCGCTACTATTTCTATTCAAAAATCACAAAATAGACTTAATGACATTATTTAAAGAGATGGACTACAACATGCCACGTCTTCTTGCACTAAATTAGTATTTTTAATTATAATTTCGTATTAACACTAATAAATCTTTAACGCTAATAAGGATGAGCGGTGTATTGTACCGTATAGTACTATATGAGCCGTGCACAACCGTACACTTGTACAATAGAATGAAGTGCCAAGGCGAATGTCCTGTGACTCCTTTGGCCATGCGAGTGCAAACAGCGTGGATGCAAATCCAACAAAATCCACTACACCGTGAATCGTTATTAGCCTTATGTACTCTATATTGGCACCCCTAAATGTTGACATTGATACATGAAATACAGTTAATAAATTTAATTTTTCCTTGATGTTTATTACGGTTTTTGTAAAGTAGCGTTAACGGTCATACCGTACTTATTTCATGCATAGTGTGGTGTACGCAAGGTGTTTGTTCGTACAACACTGCCCTTAGAATAAACCTTGGCGTCGAGTTTGCGACAAACGCGTTCGCAAACCCAAATTAGAATTATGGATTAATTATAGTAAAAGGACGCGACGCTGTATAGTTAGTCAGATTTTGTACTTCTACTTATTTTACTGTGTATATAATGACGACACATCTGATGTACCTAAATCACCGTTATGGAGAATTTACAATTAAACATTTAAAAAAAAATTGCAATACCCAAATTAGTATTAACAACACTAATTATTTATTGACACTAATAATTTCTAAACGCTAATAACGATTCACGGTGTAGTCAATTCTTTGCGGGAGGATATCGCGTCACGCTCCTTTGAGTTCCTCTGACCTTTACGGTTTGCGAGGTTTTTTTTCTTGTTGTTGCGTTGTTTGTAAAATTTCACCAGTTTTCTTCAACTTAGGGTATGTCCCCATATGCATAAGTTTGGGTTTTTTTTTTGTCTTTTTCCTGTAAAACTTAGCGCCGTACTGCTTAAGTTGCAACCGTACGAAGGAATCGCAAATTTGTAGACACAAATTGCGTCATCCTCGAACTTAGGATGCACGAAAATTTGTCGTCTTGTGTTTTTCGACCCACTTCCACGACAAAAAACGTCATCTTCAAGCTTATGTTTAAAACACATGCGCGATGTGTTTTAAAAGTACTTATTTTTGATGAACAAATAGGAACATATATTCGCACAAGCCGTAATGTTTCAAAATTTTCAAACGATTTCAAGGGACGTGGAAATGTACATGTTTCACTATGTTTTGTCTGTTTTTGTCTAAGGGTGAACTTCCATTAGAGGAAAAGTGGGGTTGTTTACTGGACGCTGTACGATTTCGTACAGATTCGTACCATTTTTTATTTTTTGTCAGACGAAACATGATGAAACATGTCTAGTGGATGGCTCCAATATTATAGGCGTAAATGTCGATCGTTGGATTTTTCACTTTTTCAGATTTGCGAAGCAATCACGCACATCGTCCAGTGTGAAGAGACTCTCCTCGGGAGGAGAGTTTTTTCACACTAGTCGAGTACCATTGGTACACGTGAAAATTAGAAAAAAAATCCACCACGAACAGGCTTTGTGAATCGAACACGTCGTACACGCCATGTGCCTTCCACCATAGTCTATGCTGGTCAACCAAAATATCTTCGCACGCTCCTTTTGACATTCGCTGACGTTAAAAGTTTGCGGCGCCTAAATTTTGATTTTCAATTTCAAAATTAAAATCTGGTCGCAAAATTTTCTTACGAATCATTAACTACCTCCACCTGTACAAATATAACGTACAGATTTTCTGCTTGAAGAATATTCCTAGATTTTAAGAATCTGAAAACTAACCTACGTGGCGCCAATCATAATTGAGAAACGATGTCTACTGGCCGGACATAATGGAAGGCCGTGCCAGTAAACAGTAGAAATAGACGTATCCGCATGTTTATTGGGACCGCCTAATGGAGAACATGCCTAATACGATAAAGAGAGGCCTAATACGACAAAGAGAAGTACACAGTTTGTTTTGATTTGTTTTGTCTGTTTCCATTCAGTACGATTTTTTTTTACAGGGGTCTCAAGGTTCCAATGCCATTTCACGTTGACCCGACACAATAAACGCAAAGGCAAAACGCATCTCCTTCAACCGTGAAACGGCACAAGCTGGAGGGCGGTAGGTCTACAATGTCAATACAACAGGTTAAATATAGGTAATCGAACGGCAAAGGGGCTTGACATATTGCTACGGATGAATAAATTTGTTATCGCCAACATATATGTAAGTATATATTATTGCTACACACTAGTACTGTAAGTTTTATTACATACGGTATATGCTGTGTCATGGTATGTATTACTATCCAGTTTGTACTTTGTACGAAAATCTAGGACGGACTGCGCGGTACTTAGGGCGTGTCCCCATGTGTTCAAGTAAGGGTTTTTTTCCCGTCGTTTACACAGAAAATGGGACTTCCTACTTGAAAATATTACGCCGTACGAAAAATGGGCAAAAACTCAAATACATTTTGCGTCATCTTGGAACTTGAAAGGTATGGCGATTTGGCAGTATTATCATCGCGACCCACTTCCAGCTCATCTTCACACTTGCACTGAAATCAAATCGCGACCTGCTTTTAATCAAAATACTACCCTATTGACGAATAGAAAGCCTGGGTTGCACGCGTCAAAAGTTTTCATTTGTTTTTTTGCAGTTGGGAGAATTCACGAAAAAAAAATTGTTTGTCCGTTTGCTTATGTTGTCCACTTGTGGGCGTCTACAAATGTCATTTTGTAGACCTAGGCGATTGCTTATGTCGTTCACGTGTGGGCGTCAACAAATGACAGTTGGCGTCAACAATTGTCCCAGTATGTTAGGAGCTCTTTGCGGCGTACAAATGTCCGCATTTGTTTCGAGATCGTTGGCGTCTACAAATGTCAGCAGTTTGTTGGCGTCTACAGGTGTCGCAAGTATTGGCTACGTGTACAACTGCCACATATTCAAAATAATGAACGCGCAAGTAACGATTGACATAGGCACACTTTGAAAAGCACACCGTAAAATGAGCGCTAAATTCCAAAATAACGTTTCAAAATATCGGTTACATGGGGACACGCCCTTAGATACAAAAAGGTCCTGCCAATGGAAACCAAGTCATTTATCACGATAATTTTTTATCAGCATATTGGACTGATGTGTTGGTAAAATACACTCGGACTTCTAAGAAGGTCAACGATTTCAGTACTATTTTGGTCCATGGATTTTAAAAGTTTTAATGGGATCCAACATAGTAGCCTAGGCATGATTGCACCACGTCTACGCGACTAAGATAAACGAATGTATCCTCGCATCAATTGAAAAATTGGAGAGATAACGTTGTCAATAACTGGACATACGGATATCGAAAAATCTCGGCATGATCTTGGTGAAGCATAACCTGGATTTTTGGTAGTATTACACTAAGCAACATTTGTGCGTAACCGACGTGAACACCGTGAATCGCTATTAGCGTGGAGATATAAGTCGCGTGGTGAAAAAATTATCGTTATTAATTCTAATTTAGTGCCAACGTAACTGACCGTTTTTTTTTTCCTGGTGAGTCAACCGACCGTAACCGCCCGACCCCCAAAATTTGGCAACCGAATCCGTTCCGGATCCGGCGCGGGCGGTCGGTTAACGGTCGGTCACGGTTTCGGCTGACCGTTTGCGACCTCTGCCTCTTGGAAAGGTATCGTTAACCGATACATCGAACCGTCGATATATTTTTGCGTGTGATTTGGTGAGCGATGCAATTGCGGCGGTTGGTCCTGAAGTGAGGTACACAGTCAAACAAGAGGTTTCTCCATAGAATGCGTTGACCGAATTCGACTTCATACTAAAAATAAATTCATAGAAATACATTTAAATATTTAATCACTAATGAAAAATACGATGACAAAAGTTTTAAAACGAAGCCAACGACCAGAATGTAGATGTCCCGTGCGCATATTACGTACGGAGTAAATTAATGAATATTACATACAGTGCGCATCGAACGATTTTGAAATGTTGATAATATCTTTGTACCCGTACATTTTTTCCTACATTTATGTACGGTATGCGTATATGATTGTACATTTTAGGGTTATTTGAAGGGGGGGTTTTAGAGTTTACTTTGCCCGTATATTTCAGTACAGCTCCCTAAACTTTCCGTACTTTAAGGTTTTTCCGGTACACTTTCCGTATAGTGTCGTACATTACATTTTATTTCCAGTTCTTTTTCACATTTTTTAAGGATTTCTTTTGGTGACACTTTCGTATGTACAGCAAAAACTGTACACAATTTACGAAAAGTATGAAAGCGACGAATACTTACGTAATTTTCGCAAAATGTCCAAATCCGTACAAATTGGACAACTTTGGACGAGACTGTCTTCGCGCGCGGAAATGTGCCGACGTCTCTTTTTTGAAATCTTCCGTACATGTAGACCGTACATTATATCCGTGCGAAAAGTATACTCATTTTATGAAAAATTAAAAAACTGAAAAAAATAACGAAATTTCGTAAAAATGTCAAAATCCGTACGAATGAGACATCTATGGGTTTCTCACAGTCTTTCCTCGCTAACAGTTTGCACGTGAACAGTTTGCACGTGTTCCTTTGTCCTCGGGTTGACGTGGCATTACTCCACGGGTTTGGGAAGACCCTTCGAGATGTGGCGCTCGCGGATTGAACGGGGCCACACGTTCCTTCTCGTGCAACATTGCACAACATGACGCTTGTTTGAGAAGCACTACACTTCCAAAAAAAGAGATTATGCTCATCGAGACCTGGTAAATCAGTTTGTCCCATTTGCAACAAACATTTTGTCTTTTAACGATTTCCTTCGCAATTGTGCGTGTCCAACTTTTGAATCTAAAGGTCCAGGTTGGTCCTCCCTTGCGCCTTCTCCCTTCTTTTCACCGTCCACGTGTATCGCCGAAGCACAAGTCGCGACTCTCCTCCGACGAAGCACGGAAGCACGGCGGCAGATGACAAGAGGGGCCTCGCAGGCCGCTGATAATATCGCACTAAAGCTGCTTTCCCACATCTCAAACCGCGGACCAAACCCCAACGGAACTGGAAAACGGATCTAAGTGGACGAAAATTGCCACCTGGCTTTAGGTCTAGAATTTTCCTGTCAGTGTGACGTGGCAACCCTGCAGCCCGTGGCGCCCACCATGGTCATCGCGACAGTGCTTATGCTGGTGTGCCACGTGGCACTCGTCACGGGAGATTATACTATACTGGAGTCATGGCGGAACCAGACAGTGAGTTTTCCCCTCCGCTGTCCTTCTTTTTCTATTTTCTTTTGTGCAGTACATATCTTCAAATGTGCGAAAAATATCTTTAGTTTTAGTTCGATCCTTTGACTCTTCTTTGTTGCTCCTGCTGCTGCAGAGTCGGCTCTGGAGGCGGTGAAGGCGGCCGTTGTGAACAACGAGAAATTCCCCGCGATCATATGTGGTGCAAATTATTTCGATTGCGATGATTCCGGTCGCGTGTATTGGGTGTGAGCGATTATCGATGCGCGCAAATTCTACGGCGATGATTCTCCACTGAATTGCATACGGAATCTCGCAATCTCGCCCTGAATTTCACAATTCACAATTAATTCTGATTCATAGGATGTGTGCAAGCTCTGCTATGATGCGCCCACGAGTTCGATGGGACAAGATGGTCGGAGAGGGGGGAGAAGGATGAAAGGATTTCGTTTAAAGTCCTTCAAGGGGGGGGTGCAGAAGTTTAAACGACTTAGAACTACAAGGGAGCATTGCGGCGGAGATAGGCAACCTCACACGATTGCAATTCTTGTGAGTGAAAACTTGAATAGGGGATGCATTTGATGCGTAAAACTAGAAAGAAATCAGGTTTGAAAAACATATAATTGCATTAGAAGGAATGACCAAAGATTTCATTTTACATTAGTTTCTCTATTTCATATTTTAATTTTGGTCACCAAATTGGAGGTGACGGGGGGGTTGGGAGAGGGGTCGAAGTATGGGTGGGGGAGGGGGGTGGGGATGTTATAATTTGTAAATGGTAAAAAATGGAACAAAAGAAGTTTTACCTTTTGATGTTTTTTGTCAATATCTGAGGATTTTTTTTTTGATGTCTTTTATTGTGTACGGAAATTCTAGCTTTCTTGTTTATTTAAAAATAGTCAAATTTGGAAGTCTACATTTCACGATAGGAAAAAAGCGGTGGGTGGGTGGGGGGGGTGGGTGGGGTGGGGGGTGGGTGGGGGGGGGGGGGGGTGGGGGGGGTTAAGGGGAGGAGGAGGTAGGCGTCAAGGTGGAAATCCGTGTGGGGTGAAAACACCAAATTCATTGATACTTTCACCTATTTTTCTTGTGGGGTGCTTTTTCCATTGATTTTGCAAACTATTATGTTTTTCTCATGGAGGAAAAAGGTGGGAGGGTGGGATTATGACAAAAGCCACTTAGTGGCAAAACAATGTATGTTGTAATTATGCTTTTCTGTTTAATTTTTTCATTTTTAAGATTTTTTTTTTTATTTTTTTTTATTTTTAAAGGTGAAAAAAGAGGGGCGCCCATAGGGGTGTGACAAAGAATACGGTTTTGTACAAATATTGTGTGTCCAAAAGTCCAACCTATGGATTACACCAAAATGATGTTGAATTCAATAAAGGGAGTGTGATAGAGGAAAAAAAATCCACCATATGTCTTTATTAGGAATTCGCCCTCTTTTTTTTTAAATGTAGAACGTGTCAAAGATACTAACTATGAGACCTTTTGGGGGTGTGACTGATGGTGGGGTGTGAATGTTCGATGCCACAGATGGCTTAAAAGAAACCAATTGAGTGGAAGCATTCCATCGTCCATCGGTCAACTCACATCTCTCGGAGGCTTGTAAGACACGTGACACCATAAGTTTAACAAACATACAATAATAATAAACATAACAATGAAAAAAAATAACAATAATGACAAATATTAAAAAAAAACAAAAAAAAGAAAAAGAGGTAAATAAAGAAGTTAGAAAAGGGTATCGAGGGAGAGGGAGAGGGAGAAAACGAGAGAAACGAATGTTAGAATCAAATTGTAATCGGCCATCGCGTCACAAACGCGCGGCCGTCTAGTATGGTTTTAGTTCAAGTGTGCGGTTTGGTTTGTTGTTTTATTCTTATGTAGATTCTTGGTCTCGCGTAGATCCTGTTTGGCGAGGGTCAAGTCCTTGTGTCCGTTAAAAGCACACTTTTGATTAGTACTTTGGTACTTTGGTCTTTAGCGTTTTGACGCGATTTGATTGGTAGGCGCGTAATGCACACTTTATATTTGATGTTTCGTTTAGTTTGAAGTAGTGACGTTTTGTTTAAAAGTTCTATATATTGAGGCGTAGAAAGAGAGGGAGAGTTAATCTTTTGTGAAGAAAATTTTCCCATGGAATATATTGGCTTCTGTGAAATGCTCTCTCTCTTTTGATGTTTTATGAATGCTTCCGCTGTCTTTTGCACTTTGCATTTTATTTGAGATCCATCAAGTGGTATCAGAGCCTTGTGTGCTCAAGTGAGGCAAAAAAGGTGGCTAGTTTGGCCGCCATGGGGGGAAAGAGAAAAAAATCCCCTTTCCCAATTCCTCGTCCTCGGGATCCGGAACCTCCGGCTAAATTCGAATCTTTATCGGATCAGAAAAAAAAGAAAAAGAAGAAAAAGTAGAAGCCCCGTCTAAATTCACTAGAACATCTTTTGAGGAAAATTTATCGGCAGATCCATTTGGTCAAAAAGAGGGGAAAAAAAAAGAGGTGGTTTATATCATAGAAGATTGCCTTCAAAAGTTGATGGAGGGCTTTTGTCGTTATATGGACTAGCGGATCTCCGAGGGAAATCGCATAGCCCTCTTCGTAGATCCACATCCGGATCTAAGCATTGGTGATTCGGAAGGAGGTGCTGATAATGAGGAGGAGAGGAAAGGTGGATTCGCAAAGGGAAACTTCCCATTGTTGATGATTCCGATCTCGATGAGTGGAGTGAGGGGGAGGAACAAGTACAAACTATGCCTGGAAAGATCGTCCTCTTTAATAGAACAATTTATCATTCGTGGAAAAAATACGTTAAAGGTCAATTTATTCTCAAACGACTTTAGAAAGTGGTAAATGGGGAAAAGAATATGTCGATCTTGGATCGGACCGCTAGACGTGTATGGATGATGGAAATTCTCTTCGCTATCGGCAGCTTATTCCAATCATGTAATATTTTGATTCATGATTTCTTCCTCACTCGAAAATATGCTCATGATTGTTGGATGGCCTTTGAGAATTATTTTGAGAAGCTCCAACAAAATAAAGACCAACGCATTTATACGGATTATACATCTTTCAAATTGAAGCCGAGCGAGACTATCGATGTGGCCTTGAAAAGATTCAATATTATTATTGAGCCACTTGCAAATAACAAAAAAATGTATATGAGCATGATTTGGCATCTGTTTTCATCAATGCCTTACTGGAGAAAATGATACATTTGAGGGACATTCTCTTATCGAGGGATTTTCCTACCATGGATTACATCATCACTTTCCTCAAATCGACCGTGGGAAATCGGCCAAGTTTGTCGAGGAGAACTCCACCGGCCGGTACCCTTAATTCTACGTCAATGAAAACCTCAGATCTAAATTATCTTTGGGGAAAAGGTGGAAAGAGATGAGGAAATCCGAGAAAAAGAAGGGGAAGAGGATAAGAAAGGGCCGAGAAACCTCCTTCCCAGCCCACATATTCAGATCTAACCATTATTGCTTTCTTTTAGTGTGGAAAATATGGCCACATGGCCGCATCTTATCTGGATAAAGAGCGTCAATGTCATTATTGCGGGAAATGGGGCCATATCAGCCCTCAATGCTACTCAAAAAATGAAAATAGAGGCGATAGTGGTAGATGAGGAGGCCGCCGAAATGGTGGTCGTGGTGGTGGCCCAAAAAGTGGTTGCGGCGGTCGTGGTGGTCGCCATGGTGGACTACGAGGCCATTTTATGGTGGATGGCCATTTTGAAAGAGGCGAAAGAGCGCTTACATTCGCGTTCTTTAACTTGTCGATAGATTTTTTTACAAGTGTTACGCAACCGGAAAGAAAAGTGGATTACTAAATCAGGCGCTTTGTATCGCGTGTGTACAAACGCGTCACTTTTTAACGATATGCATCAACTTACGATCCCAAATCCAATCATTGTTGGAAGTGGACAAGTGATATTCTATAGGTACAGTTGGTATTGTACGTATAGATGTACTTTAGATCTACCTATTCTGGACTCATGCGGATTTGAAATAGTGATGCCTGCCTAATTGATTAATATGCTTTTTATTCGTAACGGTTTAGTGAATCTCTTATGTGTCCCACAGATTCACCGCGCGGGGGCTTTTGGAGATTCTATAATAAAAATTGTCCAATCTGGCGACGTACAAATTGAAAAAAGAGAAGTGACAGATGTTATGTATAGCCGCCTGCTATAGCGTCGGCCAAAACCCCCCTCAATTTTTGACGACATGATTTTGCGAATTTCAGAGTTAAATGGAGATCTTACTCTCTAGCATTATTGGATGTGCCACACATCTGAGAGAAGCCTACGAAAAAAGATAAAACATGGAAGTTTGGGAGGATTTGATTTGGCATCGGTGGAAAAGATTAATGAATGTGAGTGGTGTAGTAGCGGGAGACAAATCCGAAAGCCACATCTGGTTCAAAATCCGATCTATCGATCGAAGCATCCGTTTGAATTGGTACATAATGATTTATGTGGAGACGTCAAACCAGAAACAATTGGTGGAAATAAGAATTAAAGTGGCGGTGGATAACTTCTCACGCTTCACATGGGTAATGTTACTCAAAAACAAAATCCGATGCATTTGAACGTTTCCATAAGTAGCATGTGGTGGCTGAAAGGCAATGTGAAGAAAACTTAAAATCTATTCGGTCAGATATCGGGGAGGGATTCATAATTTTTGATGCATATTGTAAGGAGTGGGGAATTTCACATCAATACATCGCATCTTACCCACCGAAGTCCAATAGCATTGCGTAGAAGAAGAATCACGATTCAAGAAATGGTGCTCTCTATGGTACACGGATCCGGCCGAAGCATTTATTTGTGGGGAGATGCAATTCTAACTGTAAATTACATTTGTAATTGGGAGACTTACGTCAGCTTCGGAATTGTTAATATTCTATCTCAAAAAAGAAAAGGGAAATTTGCATCTCGGAGTTGGACTGGTTAATTTACTGGTTATAGCTCCAAAGCGAGCCTTTATTGGGTTGGTGATCCGATTTGCAATGTTATTGAGGAATCTCGAAATATGGACTTTCATGAAGACCCTTTATCTAGAATATCTCGTTTGGCAAAGCGTACTTCCAATCTTGACTTCAATTAGTATTTTAAAATTGGAGAAATTCTCGACATTGAAGGTTCTGATTCAGAAATTGAGCCGGAATCCACCTCCAATGTTACAAGGGTGAAAGGGAAATTTGTTGAATTTAATTTGGATGACATTGTAGGAGATTCAAATCGATGTGAAAATTCCAAAATCTTTTTGAACACTCGGAAATCTTAGGCTTCTAAGTCTAGTGGACCGAGTATAATTGAAAAGCAACCGAAAAAAAAGAAAGAAATTGAGCCGCGGAGGAGCATGCGAGAGAATAAGGGGAAAAATCCAGCTCGTTTCTCATTTGATCGAAAAGGAAATGTGGAAAATTCGCATTATTTTATTTCAACAGCTAAGGAGGAGGATTACCTCCTACTGCAATTATTATTGGAGAATTTGTCAGGTGGTCCACAATCATAAACCAAAGCTCGCAAATCGTGTGATTGGGAAAATCATTGGAAACCAGCATGGGAGAAGGAGCTTCAATCTATAATTGATAATCACACTTTTGAGAAGGTAAGTCTGTCAAAAGGGAAAAATGCTATTGATACCAAATAGATTTTTAGGACAAAAACTGTGACATCGAGGAAATTGTGATCATAAGGCTTGTTGAGTATGTAAAGGATTTCAACAAAGGGAGAGAATTGATTATCTTAAAACTTATGCACTAGTATTTAAGTTTGATTCTTTGAATAAGATTATTGCTATTGCCGCTGTCGATAGTAAGCACGTGCACGAAATCGACGTGCAAACAACATTCCTAAATGGTGATTTAGAGGAGAAAGTTTATATGAAGGTTCCGGAGGGAGAGATTTCGAAAGAGGGAAAGGAATGGCGGCTGCGAAAGTCTTTGTTTGGACTTAAGCATGTGCCTAGGACTTGGTATTTACGATTATACAAAGTCTTGACTGAGTTTGAAGTCGTTTGTACAATTTCTGACTCAAGTGTTTACATGAAAGGTGAAAAGAAAGACCAAATTGTTTTTTTTGTCTGCGTGGATGATTTCTAAATGATTTTTAACAAGTTGGCGCGAATCGAGGAATTAAAGTTGTACTTGCGTTTACATTTTAAAGTGACAGATTTGAGCGATGTACGATATATTTTTGGAGTGGAAGTTGTAAGATTCAATAACGATGAAATTAAATTATTAAAAGCACAGTATTGTAAAGAAGTACTAACTTGATTTGCTATGTTGGATTCTAAGCCAGTTTTGACACCGCTTGACTTGAAAGTACAATATCGCAAATTTGAGGAGGAGGAGACCATCGACGTGCCTTATTCTGACGCAATGGGAAGTGCGATGTATTTAAGTGTTGCACACTCCCTAACATTTCGGCCCCCGTTTTTGTCGTGAGCCGATTTCGTCAAGCGTCTAAAAAAGTTCATTGGGAGCCCGTGTAGAGAATCTTTCGATATTTTGCAAGTACAATTAAAATTGGATTGTTGTTTCGATATGGACAGCGTCGTTGGAGTGTGTTGGATTTTGTGACGCAAATTGGGGCGGCGACTTCGATACGGGGAAGTCTATGTCCGGTTTTGCCTTTGTTTTTGGCAACACGTCAATTTTTTGGAGTTCACAACTTCATCCGACCGTCGCACTTAGTTCAACCGAAGTCGAATGTATAGCAATGTGTCATACATATAAAGAGTTTATTTGGATTATGAAGATGTTTGGAGAATAGGGAATTTCGATTGTTGAATGGTTGTTTGAAAATATTTTCTGACAGTATGAGTTTGATGGTTTGGGTGAAAGATCCTGTGTTTCACAATAGGACAAAACACATCAATATTTAGTGGCACTTTGTAAGAGATTTGGTCGTTGCGAATGAGATCAAATTTTTGTACGTGTCTACTTTGGTGGAAGCCGCGGATATGCTTACGAAAGCTGCGACCTATAAAGTGTTGCAGAGGGGAAGACCTAAATTAGGTTTGGTGTAATGATTACAAATTTGAGAGGAGGATTATAAGAATCAAATTTGTAATCGACCGTCGCGTGACTGACTCGCTGTCTAATTTGTTTTTAGTTCAATCGCGTGGTTTGGTTTGTTGTTTTATTTCTTAAATTGATTTTTGGTCTCGCGTAGATTCTGTTTGGCGACGGTCAAAGTCTTTGTATACGTTAGAAGCGTACATTTGAGTAGTACTTTGGTACTTTGGTCTTTAGCGTAATGACGAGATTTGATTGGTAGGCTCGTAATGCGCATTTTATGTTTGATGTTTCGTTTAGTTTGAAGTAGTGATGTTTCGTTTGAAAGTTCTATATATTGAGGCGTAGAAAGAGAGGAAGAGTTAATCTCATATGAAGAAAAGTTTCCCATGGAATATATTGGCTTCCGTGGAATGCTCTCTCTCTTGTGATATTTTATGAATGCTTCGGCTCTCTTTTCCACTCTGCATTTTCTTTGAGATCCATCAAGAAAGAGGGAGAGATAAAGGGAGTGGGAGAGTGAGAGGGAGAGGTGTTGGCACGTGAATGCCGGTTTAATACGGGGTAGAATGTGATACGTCACACTTGAACCCGCCTAAAATAAATAGGTACGGACCCGCCAGGCTCTACATCGAGCTGGTGGCACAGTGGTTAGTGCGCTGACAGCTCAAGTCAGAGGTCCCATGTTCGAGCCCTGGCCGGCTCACTTTTCCCTAGTATGGGACATACCGAATCCCGGATTTCTAGGAAATCAACACATTGACCCAATCATGACAGAATAGGGAAAAAAACGTCGGAAGACAAATACAAAAAATAAATAAAACAACTACAGAAAACAGAAAAAAAAAATGAATGGAGAATGCAAAATTGGTCGGCCTTACTTCGCACTTGAGAGTGAGGTCGAGGAAGCGAAAACACTTATACCTTGACCCCCTGGCGCACCCATCCACCCCTCCCTTCCCCCCGAAAAAGAAATAAACAAAGTTGTTATTTTTTGTTAACCGAAATTAAATATATATATATATATATATATATATATATATATATATATATATATATATTATATTTACACACACATATATGTGTACATGTATATATGAATATCTATATATATGGAGATTGGTGGAGAATTCCGAGTTTTGGCGTGGTGGAGAAAAAATGTGTTACCGGTTAATTAGAAAGAGATATAGAAAGAGAGAGAAATAGATAAATAGGCAGAGAGGGGGAGAGAAAGAGCGAGGGGGGGAGAGATATGGAGAAAGCGGGAGAGAGAGGTGGGTAGAGAGAAAAAGAGGGAGAGGGAGGAGGGCAGAGAGGGGGAAAGAGAGAGAGAAAGAGGGAGAGGGAGAAGCGGATAGAGAGAGGTGAAGAGGGTGAGATAAAAGGAGAGAGAGGGATGGAGAGAGAGGGAAGAAGGAGAGTGTGAGAGAGAGGAAAAAAAATAGAGGAGAGAGAGAGGGGGGGGCGAGGAGAGAGAGGAAAAGAGAGGGAGCGAGAAGAAGGTAGAGAATGAAACAAATAGAGGGAAAAAGAGAGAAAGCGAGAGAGTGCGCAAGAGAGACAGAGAGATGAAGACAAAGAGAGAGAGGAGAGAGGGACAGACAAATTTTTAGAGAGAGAGCGGGAGAGATGGACGAGAGAGAGAGAGAGGGAGAGAAGGATAGGGAGAGTGAGAGAGAATGTGAGAGGTGAAGAATGATGGGTATGAGAAGAAGGGCGTGGAAGTGGAGGAGGACGAGAGAGGTGACAGGTGCGGTATTTCCTCTTTGAGTTCAAGAAAAAAAAGTATTTTAAAATAAGAAGAAAAAAATGAGGAAAAGAGAAGAAAAAAAAGGAAAAAATAAACATTAAAATATAAATAAAAGAAATGGAAAAAGAAAAAGGAAAATTAAAATAGAAATAAAAGAAAAGGAAGAACATAAAAGGAAAAAGTAAAAGAACAAAAAAAATAAAAAATGGAAAAAAATAGAAGAGAAGAGAAAAGAGAAAAGTGAAGAGGGAAGAGAGAGTAGACGACAGAAAAAGGAAATAGAGAATAGAGAATGGAGAACAGTGAATAGATAAGAGAGAAGAGAGAATAGAAAATAGAGCATAGAGAATTGAAAATGGGGAGAGAAAAGAAAAAAGAACAAAAAATAGAGAAGAGAGAAGAGAGAAAAGAGAAAGGAGAAACGAGAACAAAAAAAGGCTAAAAGAGCAATAGAGGAGAGAGAAAGGAAAATAGGCGAGAGAGAAAAGAGAAAAGAGGATAGAGAAGAGATAATAAATAAAAGAGAAAAGAGAGAGAAAGAGAAGAGAAATAAGGAAATAGAGAACAGAGAAGAGATAATAGAGAAAAAAGAAAATAAAATAGAAAAAAAAAGAGAAAAGAGATGAGAGAAAAAGGGAAAAAATAATAGAGAAGAGAAAAAAGAGGAGAGAGAAGAGAGAATAGAGAAAAGAGAAAAGACAGAAAAGAAAGAAAAGAGGAAAGAGAAGAGAAAAAAGGAAATAGAGAAGAGAAAAGAGAGAATAGAGAAAAAAAAAGAGAAAAAGAGAAGAGAGAAGAAAGAAAAAAAAATAGAGAAGAGAGAAAAGAGGAGAGAGAAGAGAGAATAGAGAAAAGAGAGAAGAAAGTAAAGAAAGAAAAGAGGAAAGAGAAGAGAAAAAAGGAAATAGAGAAGAGAAAAGAAAATAGAAAAGAGAAAATAGAAAAGTGAAGAGATAAAGAGGAAAGATGAAAGAGAATATAGAAGAGAGAAAAGTGAATGGAGAAAAGAGGAAAGAGGAGAGGTAAAAGAGAAGGGAGAAAAAAAAATAGAAAATATGGTGAGAGGAATGAGAAGAGAAAAGAGAAAAAAAATGAAAGAAAAAAAGAAAAGAGAAGAGAGAAAAGTGAAAAGGGAAAAGTGAAAAGGAGAGACGAGAAAATAAAAGAAGAGTAAAGAAAAGAAGAGAAAAGGGAGGAGAAGAGAAGAGAAGAGAAAGAATAATTGAAAACAGAAGAGAGAAACAGAGAATAGAAAAGAGAAGAGAAGGGACAAGGGAAAATAAAAGAAAAGCGGAGAGAAAAATGAAGAGAAAAGAGAAGAGAGAAGAGAAGAAAAAATAGAAGAGTGAAAAAAAAAATGGAAGACTATAGAGGACAAAGACTTTCAATTGACCTTTATAGTTTTAGTGGTGCTTCGGCACGTGTGAAAACGTACATTACCTGCAACGAAGGGATTCGAAATTTGTGTTGATTTGGACCGTCGATGCATCCCACTTTCACGGCCGATGTAGTTCCGAAAGTAACACAGCGTACGGCTCAACATATGGAATTTCGTATGCTTTGTATGGTGGAGTAGTGGCGGTAAAGTACGGTACACAGCGTACGGCTCAACTTACTCGAATTTCGTATGTTTTGTACGGTTGCTTAGTGGCGGCAAAGTAAGGTTCAGGAGCGTAGTGACGGCATAGTAGGTTCAGTTTAGTACTGTAGCGTAGGAGGCGAATTCTGTAAAAGGTAAGGTTTACCGTCCGATGTTTTAGATTTTTTTGTGGAAGTGGACGAGTCGTCGATGAGAAGGACCGCAAATTTATCGAAACGATAGGTGTTACACGTGTGCCAATGAGAGAGGACTTGTTCCAAAAGCGAACTTTGAAGCGGCACCGTGCGTGAAGGATACAATATTTCTCTGTACGACTCACGCACGCAGTGGGGTTTAGTTTGTCCTGTTTCACAAAACGAATCTATAAAAGGCATACAGTGCAGTACTATAATCATTCCCTGACCACCGTTGACTTATTACTTAACGAGCGCCCACCTGAGCAGCCTACCAATAGGAAAACCGTGACGAAATCAACATTCATGGACAATATCGACGGACAATAACTTGTACGGTACACCGCAAGCTTTCGATTGGAGACCTTCCGTCAGAAGGTGAGAATATCGCTGATCGATACGGATCGTCAGATTAAAAACCCTTCAAGCGTGCATGCGAAACTATGTTTAATTAGCGAAAACTTACTTAGAGTGTGTCCCCATGTGCATAAGTAAGGGTTTTTTCCTGTCGTTTTGCCGTAAAACTTAGAGCCGTACTGCCTAAGTTGCAACCGTACGAAGGAATCACAAATTTGTAGAGTACAATTTGCGTCATCCCTGAACTTAGGATGTACGAAAAGTTGTCGTCTTGTGCTTTTCGACCCACTTCGACGACAAAA